>CAJVPT010006746.1:0-10738 GCA_910592055.1 Acaulospora colombiana
AATTTATTTTCAATTTTTCAATAAAGACATGCCATTGTGACATGATTGCGGGTTAAAAAAAAAAAAAAAAAAAAAAAAAAAAAACATACTATAGCTAAACTATTATTATAATCTAACTAACTCATTGTAAGCATAATAGCCTCTAAGTTTAACCTTAGGGACAATATTTTGTTCTGTAATATATTTGAATAAAGATCCTTCTAGTCCACTACATCATTGCCAGCAGGTTGTCATTGCTATATATTAATCCAAGCCATTGAAATACAAGAAACTACAAAAGGATGAGTTGAAAAAAAGGATATGTGATATCTAAAAATGTCTAAGTAGACCACAAGAAAATGAAAAGATAAAAATTGAAAAAAATATTTTTAGCTTACTCCAAAGACTTGCTTCTCAAGATCTCTTCTCAATAAGAAATATCTAATTGTGATATTTTTTTTTTTCTGATTGTCTAAGAAACTTATCTATTCTGGATCTTAATTTTCTTCTCATATACCATCTGAGAAGATTTATTATCTAGTAAAAGCAATACAGTAAAGCTATTTAATCACTTAAACACAATAAGTTGATATATATACAGTAGATTAGCTTATCAACTATGAAACTAGAGAAGTATGGAACTGGCAAATGCTCCAACTCTTGCAAAAGATAAATAAGGGATCTATTTCAGAATGATACTTTTTAATAACAAAAGAGATATAAGAGAATAAGCTAGAACAGTTCATAAGATTTTGAAAAGAAGATTGGTTAAAGTAAAGTTCAAAACATCCAGTATTCAATCTCAATCTTAATAAAAAACAAAAACTTTGAGTGGTTATTAAGAGCAATAATCAATAGTGACAATTTATTTGAAAAAGTTAATTCTAGATAACAATAAAAGATGTATTAAAATAGATCATTTCATATGTGACAATTTCAAGGAAATTTTAGAATCAAATCTGATATAATGCCAGGGCTACCCAAAAGGGATCAAGACTAAAAACCAATGCATAGTAGAATCAAATATAGAACAAATATATATAGTTTCTTATTTTAATATAGAAAATTTACAAGGAGAGCTCAGCTCTTAGAAATTCCTTATTTCAAGATAGCCCTAGAGGAAACAATAAGTAGAACAATTCATATAGACTAAGTAACTATACAATGTAATAGAAAACAACTAGAAGAAGTAGAGATAGAAGACTGGATAAAGAAGCTTATTAAAGAGAATATTAAAAAAGATACATATCAAACCCATTTAATTGAAATATTCAAGTGTAACAAGAGGGATAATAGCAATAATACAATGATTTTTTACTTTAACAAATTTCTTGTTGATCATAGAAATAAAAACATAAAAATGGGTATGGCATAAATATAAATTAGAGAAGTAGAAAGGAAAAGTAAGTTCCAAGCAGAAGTAGCTAATTGACCTTCATCTACAAGAGCAGAACTAGTAGCGATAATCACTATACTGCTAGTAGTACCAGTTAATAGCAAAATTAAGATCCACATTGACAGTCAAGTTTGTATCTCTAAATGGAAAACTATAAAAAAGTGAACTTCAAAAAAACTTAAAAAGATGATTAAAGGAACAAAATTGATTCTTGTAGGTATGAATGTTGAGCTTGATAAAGAAAAAAAAAATAAATTCAAATCTTATTAAGGTTAAAGCATACTCTAATATTCAATACAATAAGAAAACAGACACTTTAACCAGAAAAGCATTAAAATTCTCAACAATAAAATGGCAAGATCTAGACTTATCTAAGATTATTATTGAAATCAAATAACAAAATATAGTACTGGATACTTCAATAAGGCAATTTATTAAAAAAACCAATGCCAAAATAATAATGCATCAATGAATAATTCAAAACAGAATAGAAAAAAAGTGGGGTTATCAAATTCAAGACTAGCACAGGTACATATAGGACCTAGTTTGAAAACAAATGAATAATGAATATATATGGAATACCTCTTTCAAAAAATCACAAAAAAAAAATCTTTTTGTTAAGATAATTAGCAATGAGCTATCCATATTAACAAAACTAGTCACAAGAAGATCAGACTTATATAAACAAGTAAAATGTCTCATATGTAAACAGCAAGAAAAGACAATAGAATACTTGCTAAAATATCTATCATACAAAACTCAGTGGCAAGAAGCCTGGCAGTAGGGTATAAAGATATATACGGTTTCAACAAACTCTTGGCAGATGAAAAAAGAAGTTAGAAGAAAAAAAGATAAGTCTAGCAATTGATGACAGAATGAAAAGAGAAGAAATGAATAAGAAAATAGCTTGACTAGTAGAAAGGATCTCAAACACTGATTGGGATATACTTAGCTTCTGTATGGGATTAATTGAAAAAGATCTAATGAATGAGATAGTAGACTCAAAGTGTTATGAAAAGAGAATTAGTAAAGAAACAAGAAAGTGGATAATGAAGATATAGAAGAAAACATATAACCACTTCAGAAAGAAAATTTGAACCATCAAATGCAAGAAGGTGATAGAGTAAAAACAGATGTTGAAAATTGATAAAGATAATAAGATTAAAAGGCCAATATATCTACAGAGTCAAAAAAATAGGATCAAGATATCAAAAAATTAGTTATATCAAATATTATTAAGGAAAAAATAATTAGAAAACATGATGCTCAAACAGATCCTGCAAGATAGGATAAAGTATGAAATGAAATGGTTGGGTTTTAATCTTTGTCAAAACTTAAAAAAGTAATTTGCAGTAGTGATCTGCAAGCAATTATGTTAAAAGTTGAAAGGATATTTACCTGAACTTCTAATAGAGCAATAAATTACTCCCGAAGTTACACTTAGAAAGGTAAAACAATCAAGACAAGTGAGTTAGTTAATGAATTAGCTTTAATGTCTCATATAATATATACAGCTTACAAATGTTTAATAAAGCATACATAACTAGCCTAACAGAGGATAAAAAAAAAAAAAAAACCAAAAAACCAAAAAAAGGTTTTAAATATAATTCCTTAAAAAATTTTTGATAAAAAAAAATTTTTTTTTATAATATATTTTTATATTTTTAAACATTTATTCTTTTTTTTATTAATCTACTTTTTTTATAATTTTCTACTATCTAATAATTTATGGAATATATAGTAATAACAAATTGCTATCTATAATATGTAATATAGGAGAGTTCCAATTCAAATTATAAAACAAAAATATTATTTTCCAATTTCAAACTTATAAACTTTTAATATTAATGAAAAGTTAAATTCAAAGTAATTTGATTTGGTCATAATATATTGTATATAATGTTACTTAAATAAATATACTGTATTCTTATGTATTCTTTTGATTAATAAATTCATGTATCTAGCTTGGCTACGGATAATACAAAAATATACGTATATTAAAATATATATATATGCTTTTTTTAAATGGTTTAATTTATAATTCTACTTAATAATTTAAATAATAATCAATTAATAAAAAAAGTTTTATTAAATATATAATACATAATTACATAATAATTTTGTTTTATTACAACACAATATAATAAAAGAATTTTTATTGATGCATAAAAATTGTTTAAAAATTACCGAGTATTCATGTTTCTTGGTTCAAGCCTATTAAATATAAAATTCTACATCCTAAAATCAACAGTAATATACCGATAGAACCGCCAGGAAAAGATAAAATTAAATTAATTTTAAGCTGACCCACGATTTTCTAACTTATCCAAGCAACGAGCACCCTCTTCCTCCCATTCTTTTTTGGTAATCCACCAAGACTGTTTATCTTTCATTATATTAGCTAAAACTGCACCACCAAGGAACACCATATGTTTTCGACCCGGGGGATCCTCAATCCGAATCTTCAATTTCTGAAAAAAAAAAAAATAAATAAATAAATATGAATGTCTGCATTTTAATCTTGTTTTAATATGAATGCCTAGAAACACTTCTTACTTTCAACCTCGAAGTATCGCCTTGAGCCACTCTCTCCAAATAAAGTTGTTTAAGCTCTTTTTCAAGGCGACTTGGTAGACCAGGATACATAGATGAACCACCAGACAAGACAATATGCCTATATAATTCTGAACGGATATCAACCGCCGCGTCCTGAATAGCTTCGAAAAGCATTTCTTGAATTATACGAACGTAAAATTAGTGAATTTTAACAAATGTTGATTATCTCTAGAGTGATTTCTGAACTTCACAAACCTGCAACGCCGGGTTTTTCTACGTCTATCAAATGGGGTTGGAACATACATTCGGGTGCCTCGAATCGTTCAGACCCAACTTTGATGACTCGCCCATCAGGTAGCTGAAAGCAAGTCCTGTATTAAATTTCCAAGTATAGTAAAGAACTTTAAATATTTTTTTTTCTTTCAAAAAAAATTTATTTTAATACCGTATAATTTTCCACGAGTACGGTAGTTTCATTTGCCAATTTCTGATCCAACGGAATATCATAGCTAAAGAATGTTTAATGAGGTTAGAAAGCGAGCATTACAATTACTAGCAAGTACAAAATAAAATAGAATATATATCTGTCGTACCTTACATAACAAAACTTTTCCTTAATTTGTCTCACGGTCTCAAAATCGGCAGTTCTATTAAAAGCATAGCCTCTTAACAAAAGCAACTTTATAAGATATCTTGTTACATCCCTGCCAGCAACATCAAGTCGACGTGTTTGATGTTGGAGGGCAAAACCATCAAATATAGGAACTATGTGAGTTACGCCATCACCAGAATCGACTACTACACCAGTAAGCAGACCTATTTCACAAGGGTAGGTATCAGAATTGATCATGCTCAAGTAAAAATAAATTAAAAGAAAAGAATGGTGTTATTGGTCACCTTGAGCATACAAGGTTAATACAGCCTGAATCGATACATATACTCCTTGAAATCCATACTCTTCGAACATTAACCGTACCATTTCCCTTCTGTTGGAAAGCGGATTCATTGGAGGTTCGGTCAACAGAACTTTACAATCCTTAGGATCAACCTTCAATTTCTCGTAGAAGGTATAATCCCACAAATGTTTCATGTCCTCCCATATCTTTATTATGCCATTTTCCATTGGGTATGACATTTGCAAGATTGAACGAAGTTCGGCTGCTTCATCACCAACCATAATATCCTTGACCTCTACGTCGCCGACTTTCTCTTCGGCCCGAAGAATTGGTCTTCCAACAACAGAGGGAAACACATGTTGGGGAAAATTGGAACCAGCATAGCCAACTTTTACAAACTGGTAAATTCATTTCCAAAAAAAGTGACATTAGAATTTTGTACATTAGAAATTTGAAAGTTTCCGGTAACCGATGCACGCGTTGCTTGCTTTTGCAGGGTAGCGGAATTTTTTTTTGTCAACTTACTCCCGTCCCGTTGTCTACAACTAAAGTGTTCGGGGCATCCATAGTTTTTTTGAATTAATTTGTCGCAGTACAAAATTAATTTACGTATTTATCACGTGATTATAAAGTGCGTGATATTTGTTTGTTTTTTACACGTGATTAATATGCGTGATCGAGGAATGATATGAATTTCTGTTTGCAAAATGGAAACTTACGAGCCCTTGGAAATCATTGGTACAGGATCGTTCGGACTAATTCGCAAAGTACGAAGAAAGCATGATGGAAAGGTGTGGTTTATCGTTTAATATTAATTTTTTATATTATACTTTGATTAAAGCAATCCTTTGATAGATACTGGCTCGTAAGGAAATCGATTATCGGCGGATGAATGACAAAGAAAAACAACAACTTGTATCGGAAGTTAATATTATTCGCGAACTTAAGCATCCAAACATAGTAAGATACTATGATCGATATGTAGATAATGTAAATTGTATGATTTATATAATTATGGAATACTGTGAAGGCGGTGACCTTTCTTCCCTAATTAGAAAGTATAAAAAAGAAGGGTACATTTACGCATACATGCATGTATAACTTTTGTCTGTTATTAAATTTCTGGATTCCTAATTGGTTTTCTCCTTTGTAAAGGAATTATCTGCCAGAAGACAGCATCTGGCTATTCTTCACGCAAATACTGCAAGCACTTCACGAATGCCATTGTGGATATGGTAGTAGCAAAAATGATTCCTCATCAAATGAACACACCACAATTCTCCATCGCGACATTAAACCGGATAATGGTAAGACGGTTCATAATTCACGAGATTAAAAGTATTATCATCAAATTGGCGATTATGATAATGTTGTCGCAGAGAGATCTATCATAACATATTCTTGTCAATACAATATTTTTTTGCGTCAAAGTTTTCTTAGATGCCAATAATCATATTAAACTGGGCGATTTCGGCTTGTCAAGAATCTTGAATCCGGATAGAGAGCTTGCACAGACATGGGTTGGCGTAAGTTCCTTTAATAAAACTTATTCATAAATTCTTTATTCTTATATTGATTAAAATAAAATATTTCAAAATAACAGACTCCCTTCTATATGTCACCTGAATTAATAAGCGAATCACATTATGATGTTAAATCGGACATATGGGCCCTTGGATGTCTCCTATATGAGCTTTGTGCTTTACAGTGAGTATTAGCCTTAAAATGATTGAGCACAATAAAACACGAAATGTTATTTATATACGGTTATATTTTTTACCAAAGACGTCCATTTCAGGCCAAATCGCCACCAGCCTTGATATGTAAAATTAAAACGGGTAAAATTTCACCTTTACCGCCACAGTATTCGGAGGAGCTAAATCGAGTCGTAAAAGCGATGTTAGAAATTGATGTAAGATAATTAATAATTTTCATTATGCGACGAATGGATTAGGCTGTACATTTGAATAATTTTATGTATTTTATTATAGCCAGTTAGCCGACCAAACACGACGGAGTTTTTTAAATTAGAGAGAATAAGAAGTTGCAAAGAACGGCTCGAGTTACTGCAATCGTTAGCATCATAATTTTATTATAGGGCTTGTTTCTTTATATTTTGAGTTTAATTTTATGGTCAATTTAGAAATTCAGACTTTAAACGCCGTGAGGAAGAATTAAATTCTAGAATAAGACAGCGTGAAGATGAACTTAATTGCAGGGAGGAAGCTTTACGCATACGTGAAGAAGAATTAAATTCTAGAATAAAACGGCACGAAGAAGAGTTAAATTCTAGAATAAAACAGCGTGAAGAAGAGGTAAACTCTATAGTAAGCCAGCGTGAAGAAGAACTTAATTACAGGGAAACAGTTTTATGCGCACGTGAAGAAGAGTTAAATTCCAGAATAAAACAGCGTGATGAATTTAATATGTTACTAGCTGCTAAGGAGGAGGAACTAAGAAATGGTTTTTCAGAGCTTCAACTTCTAAAGGAACAATTTGAAGCAGAAGTCAAGCATCACACCGAGAAGTTTAACATGGAAGTCGAACGTCAGAGGGAAGAGCTCAAGATTGAATTTTTGGAACTTCAACGGATAAAGGAGGAACATAAACAAAAAGAGAATGTGTCCAATGAGAATGTGGCAAATAAAGAAGAGTTAAAGTGTAGCTTTTTGGAGTTTCAACGTCAAAAAAGCGAGTTAAAGAAAACAAGGGACGCAACTTTACGGGAGAACGTGCAAACTATAAATATTGTAGACAGTTCTTGCGAAGTCAAATCAAAAGATGGACAACAACAAACTGGTAAAAAATAATATTGTACATTTTCATAGAAAGTGTGAATGATTCAAATTCTGTCTTTAACAAATTTTTGCGGCAAAAACAAATATTTATGATTTGTTCATATAGAAATCAGAATTCCTCCGCTAAAGAGAACCCTTTCGGACATTGGAACCAAGCCATCCAAAAGATTCCAACAGGAACTTCAGAAGAACAAACCTAGAAAGCTGATATTCCGTACTATAGAACCCTTGCAATCTGCTAGTCAGAATTCTATAGTCTCGAATCAGATCCCACAAAAGAGATTACGAACGGAGCAGGAAGTTGCTTTATGGGATCCGAATGATGATGATGCGCCGTCGCCCTTTATCAAAGAAAAAAGGCTGATAGAATATAGACGTTGAACCTATTCTATGTGATCACTTAATTTTCTATTTTCTGTTCTTATTTGTAGGTAAAAAAAGTCATCTGACATTAATACCTCAATATATCAATTCGATCTAATCGTTTTACGATGGTGATGTTGTGAATATAAGAAATTGTTTTGTTTTTTTTTAGTAATTCTCTTTTTATGTGCTGGGTTTTTTGCATAAATCGACATAACAGCTATTTGAATGCTATGTACGATTTGTCTTTTAGTATGAAACGTAGTTATGTAATTCAGCAATAAATAAAGAGATGATGATCGTTTAATTATTATTCAACTTTCAATAAGCGTAAAGAGATGGTCATGTTGCTATTAACAGTTTAATGCTTGATTTGATTTAAAACTTGTTAAAATATACATTTACCACCAATAGCAATTCTCAATGAGTCAATTTCAAGTAATAAAAGTTTTTTTTTAATTATTATTATTATTATTATTATTTTAGATACTAGCTCCTCCTTGTGTCAGGAAAATGGTTTTATTATAATAAAAATGATATCTAGGAACAACTGGAATAAATAATATCCATACTGTTTAAGGATTTACAGATCGCTAAATAGTACAAAGAGCAAACTATTTACTATATGTTTTATTCAACCAGAATAAGATAAGAATAAGATAACTATATGACTATCTAGTATAGATACTTCTCTTTATTATAACAAAATTAATTAAAAAATACTTCTAAATCTGATATACAGTATATCATGGTACTTTCTAAGGTCTGAGCTCACTAAGTAATCTATTACTATTTTTCAAAGAGAAGCTAATGTATCAAGAATAAAAATAGGTTCCTAAAGGGAAAGATAGTAACAAAAGTCAAATGTTCTTCATTAGAAAATATTAATTGATAATTATAAAAAAACTACACACAATTGTTTTCCATTATTCAAATTATTGATTATACCATTTTTTAACTTTTGTTCCTATTAAAATAAAGAGTTGTAAATTTTGTTTCTCAACAAAAGACATAAGTAATCTACAAAATTTTATATACTAAATATTTTAGGAACTTATTATTAGTTAAGGATTTATTTAAATATCCAATATCATTGATGTTGAGGATTTCTTATATAAAGCCTTAATTTTATTAATATTAAATCAAAAATTTTAAAATAAAGAAAGTGATTTGTACAGATCTTGTTATAAGAATATTAATTATTAATTGACTATATTATCAGTATATAATAGAAAAATGGGTATATTAAAACATTTCAAAAAGATAATAATCAAGTTATTAGATTGTATTTACTAAATAATAATCTTATTCTAGTTTATTTTTTTCTAATAATCACTGATATAAGAAATTTTATGTTCTATATAATAACAAAAATGGCTTATAGTAGACTTCAAGTTCTTATAGAGTCAAAGATATACATTTGGATATGTAAGATAATCAATTGAAACTTGTTTACATTCTTTTACTAACATATTTACTATTATTTAATTATTATTTAAGAAATTTTATACTATCCAAGATTTGGAATCAAACTAAAGTAGGCAAATTTTTCAAAAAAATTAAAAATAAATATTATTAGAATCCAAACAAGAATAAAAAAATTGAAACTTTATTTTTTATTCAAAGCAAAACTTTATAGTATTTCTCTAACAAGTAAATAAATAGTAATATTTTAATTTTTTTTCTTTTAAAACTTTTTTGTTATTAATAGAAAAGGCATTTTTTGATTTTTAAATTACTAACAATTAAGTTTTTATTTAAAAAGTAATAAAACTTTATTGATTAAAAAGTATAAAAACTTCTTGAAATATTTTTTTACATGTAGTCAAAAAATCAGTAAAAAGAAATAATTGAATTTTTATTATTTTTATATAATAGCATTGAATATAATTTTATTAAAATTGTTTTTTATTTTTTTAATTATATACAAAAAAATATTTACATAAAATTTTTTTGATTTTTTAATTAAATAAGTTTTAATATTATTCTTAAAATAACTTAACGATATTTTTATAATTTATTATTATATTTTTTTCTTTTATTTATAATTCTCTTTGATTAGAAACTTTTAATAATCAATAAAAGTTAAGTAATATAGTAGTTTGAAAAAAAAACTAGAATTTTTTTTAATATGTTAAATTTTATGGAAATTCATTTAAATTAAATAAAACTTTAAATATAAAACTTAATACTTAAAATTAATTTTATTTAAGATTATTTTATAATTTATATTTATATTTTTATTTTATATTATATCAAATATATATAAAATTAAATTAATATTTATTTATTATTATTATTATTTTAATTCTGTATCAGATTAATTATATATTTTTATTAAATATAATATAAACTATACCAATTATAGTATCACTAAAGCTAAAATTTTACCTACAGTATTATTAAAGATGGGATCCTAAAATAGTTGATAGAAATATAAGTAAGAACATAAATCAGTTTGACTTTTGGCTATAAGGACATAAAATATATATATATATATATATATATGTTTTTTTTTAATCCACAGTCAGGTCAGTATGGCATGTCTTTATTATATATATACTAAGTATTTACAAATTATTGTGACTTTCACATATTGTATATATACTAAGTATTTACAAATTATTGTGACTTTTATATACTGACTCACTTGTTATCAAAAAGTTATTTTTTTAAATGCAACCTAGGGAATGATATTTCGCTCCTTTACTAATTTGGATAAATCCTCTAATTAATAAAATCATTGCCTA
>CAJVPT010006747.1:0-10738 GCA_910592055.1 Acaulospora colombiana
TTTGATGTCTTTTTAGGCTTTGTAAACTTTGAGTTTTTCCTGATTTATCAGTAGGAACTATTGTTTATAAAGTTCCTTCTAGTGCCAGAAAGGTGTAAACTGACACTGGCCTGATTAGAAGCTTGGGAAGTTGATATTGGGCTCTCTTAAGCTTATTGTAAATCAGCTTATAGATATGTTTTCCTTTCCTTGTAAAGTAAAGCTAGTGTAATTCTGTACTGCCAAAACTTTTTTTAATCGATAGAGTAATCTTTTAGGGAAATGGTTGAATATTCTAGTTTGTTATTAAGTCTTGGATCTTTGAAGAAAAAGATATTTTTTAGGCTGACTTCTCTTTTTCAAGAAAATTATCAAAAAAAGAAATTTTTAAGGAAAAAAAGGATCAGTGGAAAGAGTTTTTTTTTTTTTATAGAAAAACTTTAATATATTAATATCAATATATAATATTCTTATATATAAATTTTGCAATAATAATAACTTTAATATTTTTAAGAGCTTTTATTATGTCAATTATTATACAATCAAAAGATTATTTATTTATTTTTTTTTTTTTTTGACAGGCTCATGCCTAACTTTATTGATTCCTAAATTACAAGTTTATATTATGCAAAGTGCAAATACATGATATATATTTGAGGATGATAAAGATAATGATAAGCTAAAGATATTGTAAAGCTACTTCGAGGCCTATTGCCATTTCTTTTATCAAAGAAAAACCAGCATCCCTAGAGCATACTGGTGTCATAAAAGTAAATAAAAGAAATAAAAAAGAAAATTGAACAGTTATGTATGATGTATTGGTCTTGTTTCTTGTCACATGCCTGTCTTGTTCTGATTTCCTTTATAAAAAGATCTGAAGAAAAACTTCTACTAAGTCTTTATAAAGATAAGATGGAGGCCAAAAGATAGACTATATAGTTTTAAGACTTGTAAGAAGGAAGTAGCCAGAAAGGTCCAGGTGATATATTGGTGTCCACATGATTAACTCGAGAGTCTTCCAATATATCATCAATTAAATCCATTCCTATCTAAATATGGGTATACTTATTTATCTGTACTTCTTATTTCAGATTTAATTTCTTATATAAAGAACAGCACCTAGCCTTGCGGTCGATATACCCTGCTGATAACTGTTGATACTAATAATCAATGAGGATCTTCCAGACATTTTGGCCGACCCACACATCACTTCTGATATTTTTGAACTCGAGTTTTAACTGGTGTAGTAGTGTTAACCTTTCAGTCTTCCAGCTCAGGATTTTTTGAAAATAGGATGAAAACTTCCTGGATTACTTTGCACACGAAATAATCACTAAGTATTCCTGATAGCTTTATTCTTTTTTTGATTTAGACTTTCCAGGCAGTAGAGGTTAAGACCTACTTGACATATAATTAGGATATAGGTGGCTCTGACTTAAAAAAAGTCAATCAAGCGTCTTGTGACCTTTATATTGATCGGATAGATCCTTTCTTGTATCCAATAATGTGTTAGTACTGTATTCTATATTCACACGTACCACTACATGTGACTTATGATAGGTTCCAGATTCTTATGAACTGAGGAAATGCATTTAGACACGTGAAATGGTTAATAGAAGTTTGTTTATCAATCTTGTTCAATATGTTTCGTGTTAACCAATTAGAAAAAATGAGATTTGTGCTACCTGAAATTTCAGGATCAAGCTAGGGTAGGTAAAATTCCCCAGAACATCATGAAAAAGATAGCTCTGAGAGGCCACAGATCGATTAAAAAGTAGAAAAGTGAGTTCTTTGACTGGAACAAAATCTTTGTTATCTTCACTATAGCTGAAAGGTAAGCAGTACTTCATCATAGATCCTTTTCCCTTTAGAAACTTTCTTGTTATTGGTAGTAAAGATAGGAGCTAAACTTTATAGGCCACAAAAGTCCAGTTTGTTCAAAGGAGATTGTAAACAAGAGGAAGGAAAGGTGAGGGAGTTCTTGAAGAACTCTTTGGGTTGGTTTAAAGAAAGTAGTAAGACTTTATTAGTATAAAAATATTAAAACTTCTTGTGAACATCTTTTTTATGTATGGTCAGAGGATCAGCGGAAAGAGTTATTGCAATCAAAAGGTTATTTAATAGATATAGAGTAAAGTTTTTTATATAATATAGAGATTTTTTGTCACTGACAAGTATTACAACTTTTAATATATTTAACAATAGTTTTGTACTAATTAAATTAATAGTATTGACTTCTTATTTGATTATAAGTTGTTTCAATTTAAAAATATTTAATAAGAATATTTCTATAAAGATTATATAAGATTTAGTTGCCTTAATAACTTTAAATAATTCTAGTAAATTTTTATTATCGTATTAAAATAGTATATAATATTGAGTAAGATAATATGATACTATATTGATAATATAAAAAAATTTAAATTAAAAAAAATGATTAACTTAAAAATATTTTAAAGAAAAATATATAGTAAAACAATATATTTTAATTTCAATTTTAGTTATAATAAAAAAAATTAAAAAAAAATTAATTATTTGAAAAAATAAATCACTTGTTTTTTCATATACTTGTAATCTATACTAATCTTATAAAAATAATAAAAAAAAAAAAATAAAGAAATAATAGTTTATGATAAAATTTTAAATAAAATGATATTGATTATATACTGAAATTAAATTGGTTTCAATATACTTGAACTCATAAGAAGCACAATTATCAATATACAGTATTTGTTTTGCATCAATAAGTTGCTCAATTGTTAAAAATTAAAAATTAAATCAAGATATTTTAACAATTTCAAAGTATATATTTAATTAAACCTAAGTTTTTGATTTTTAAAAATTTATTAATATTTATAAACATTTTTGAACAAAAAAAGTAGAATTTTTATTTATATAAAAAAAAAACTCTTTTTGCTAATCTTTAAAATTTTGGAAAATTTTCTTTTATAGTGATTTTCTAAAGAAAAAATCTTTTCACAAGAAACAATCTCAAGGAGAGATAACATTAACAATAACTGCTTCCATATAATATACACTTGACTCCTGACAACAAGAAAGGAACAATGCTAGTCAATAGCAATATCCTTACACTCTTATTTTATTTAAAAAAAAAAGAAAAAGCAAGGACAAACTAATTCACAGTAGACTTCTTGAAACTCAACATCAACTTTACAAAGCTCTTAATCAGGTCAGTGCAGATTAACACCTTTCTAGATACTAAGAGAGATTTCAGAAGCAATAATCCAAACTGATAAATTAGTTCAAAGTCAGGGCTCAAAAACCTAGAAGGCTATCCAGATCTCTTGGATTAAACGGTAAAGATTAGTAGTAAACAATTACAATAAATGATCTATTAACTCTCTTTATGTGAATACAAAAATGTAAAAGTGAATATAGTCTAGTTGTGACAAAATAACAACCCCAAACATATTAATATACTACAAAAAAGTAATACATGTCAATCTGATCATATCTCAAGCAATAAATAAATAATATACATGTAGATAAACAAAATCAGTATATAAGATTGAAACATGTGGAAAAACAACATATTGATACAAATCATCTAATTATATAATCCAATATAGTATTCTATTTACAGATTATTATGAAGAAAAATAACAAAACATCAAAACAATCTAATATATATAATAGTTTATTTACCTTATATAACAACATGACTCAAAAAAAACAAAACATTATTAGAATTTTGAAAAGATACAAAAAAGAAATTTTCAGAGTATTAGGAAATGTTACTATCAGCTATGATCCCAACAAGAACTATGGAAAACAAAAATACTACAATATAAGCTAGAACATAAAATAGGAGACCAATCACATATTCCAGTAGAAGCAATTCATGCAACCTCAATATTTGATAATATCTTAGTTATTCTATTAAATATAGATCCTGAAATCTTAGCAAAAGAACAGATGTTAAAAAGATATATTATTATTCTGTGGGAAAAGAGACAAGGTAAAAAACAAGATCTCAAAGCTTTTATACTTGAAGAAAAAGTGTATAACATGTTAACAAACAAAACAGGAAATCATACCTCAAGTCACAATATAAAAGAATCCAGGGAACATATAATATTTCAATAAATATTCAATCAACTTCTATGGAAACTAAGAAATTCAACTAATTAAAGAAGTTGAAATAGAAGACTGAAGTATAACAAAACTGGCAAAAGCAAAAATAATCAAGGAAACAGTTCAAGAAATCTATATTACGGAAAATGTTTTTTACAATACATATAATAGAATATAAGGTTCTATAGTTAATTTCTACTTAATCAAACAAACAGGTATAATTAAATTAGGAGTGCTTCAAGTTACACTATTAGGAAACAACAAAGAAGAAGGAATCAAATATTTCAAGGAAATCTTAAGTATTCTCAAGAGACAAAACTCCTTCACAACCAAGTTTATCAATAGCAACCACTGGATTACTTTTGGTATTGATGAAGAGAAGAATACAATATAATGTTTAGAATTAATTAATAAAAAAGAAGAGAAAAACTTCTCCATTAAGAGAATGAATCAAGATAGGAGCATATATCAAGTCTTTCAAAAATATGCTCTAAACAAAATATTCTTCAAGCCAAAAAACTTTTCTTCAACAAAAAACAGATCAAAGTATATTACATTGGTGAATACAGAACACAAATATAATAAACAATTAATTAGAAAAGCAATAGAAGAATATAAAGAAATAGTCAATATTCATGAATATCATATGGCTTTTTACCAAAAAAGATTTAGAATCCATTTCTTCACACATCATGAGCATGCCAAATTGAAACAACATTGGGTACTCAAGATTAAAGCCAATCAAGTAAGATCAGTAATAATCCAAAAAGAACTAGGTGACTAAGAAATAATTCAAATACTTAAAGAAAGAAAGGATCACTTCTTAAAACTATATGAGGTTAAGGGAAGATCTATAGAACTGATATTTAATTATCCAATCAGACAAAAGCAAAAGTTTCTTACATATCAAGAAATAAGATTACTCTAATATCAGAAGATTATGCAGTAATATACTTCAAAAATGAGAAAAATCTGAAAGAGGCACTTTAGCAACAAATTATGATTGAGAACCAAATACTAGTATAGAGTGTAAAAAACTATTACCAGCATCATTATAGAATGTCTATTGACTTAAACAACTTATACGAATTAGATATTCCAGATAATTTTACTGAAAAAGAAGAAAACCAAAGATACAATAGTTATAGAAAGGAAACAAATGACTATATCAAGATGGAATATTAAAGTACAGTAACAATAGATATTGGAAATAATAAAAATCACTATATAAGAATTAACAAATGTATGTCAAAACCAGTTTCACCAGCTACTAATAGCAATAGGAAATTTTTAAGAAGAAGAAAAAGTCATACTTCATATAGAGATATGCAAAGTCAAGTAGAAGAAGAAAACAGTGACACCAACACTAAACAACAAGAGAGACAAATAATAAGATGCAAAACTAAAAGTATCTGATTAAATCCAGGCCAGAAATCTGAAGTATCTCAATTATGCAAATTAATTGAAAAACTTGACAAAAGAATAGATAAACTATAAAAAAATCCACTTAAATAAAGGGCCAACTATTCCTAAAAGGAGCATCAGTCCAATCACAAAAGGATAGGAAATACCTATCCATTATTCCCAATATCCAAACAATTAACAAGGGCAAAGCACAATAGGAGAAGTAAATTAGTACTAAGAATCAACAGTATAATCAAGATCTTGAGACTTTCCTTTAAATGAAAAAAACTAAATTCATAAATAGAAAAATACCATTAAAAAAAGAAAAATGAGAAGACATAGATATTGAAAAAAAAGTAATAAGAATTGGAACACACAATATCAAAGGTATTATCAATAAATAAACCAATATAACTTTATAGAAGAAATACTAGAGCAAGATATTGGAATTATGTTTTTATATGAAACAAAGCTAACCAAAGCAAAAGTGAAATGGGTTTTTCAAAATCAAGTGATGTATAAGTACTTCTATAATGTCAACAAAAATACTTCTTATGAAGCAGAAATTGGTTTATTAATAAGAAAATATCTGGAAAAAAAATAGTATTGGTAGAAGAAATGAAAGGATACATGATAGCAGTCAACATGTTTATGAGAAGGATAAGATATCATTATCCAGATTTATATCCCATCTAATAAACAACAAAATAATAGAGTATAAGAGAAAGTACAAAACTTCATCAAAGAAAAGCATAGACAAAATTTTCACATAATAATTATGAAAGATTTCAATATTATATATAATCCTATGGAAGATAGAACATCAACTTTCAGAACAATATTCAAACCATCTTGGCATCCAGAAATTCAACTATTCAACTCTCTAAATAAATGGATTTTTATAGATATGAAAGCAATATGGAAAGAAAAGAACAAAACTTCAACAAGATAGGATACTACTATAAACTATTGTATACAATACTCCAGATATTAATTAATTTATCCTATGATAAATTGATTAGTATTCAGGGAAGTATTCTACTAGAAGGGGGTAGTATAAATAGTTGGATATTTAGTGTCTTATTATTATTTGATATATCTCTCACTTGTTCATTTATACTGTAATTTTATTGGCTTTAGCTTAATATACCTAGGTAGTAATCATTTATTGAGTAACAATTTTTTTGAATACTATCAGGTATTATTTAAAAAGGGTATTACTTTAGGGGGGTATTGTATGCAGTGGTTTATGGTACCAGCAGTAGCCAAATAGATTTTATATAAATATCATAAAGCTTTACAAAATTCCCATACTATGTTTTGACAATCAAAGTATGAAGGAAATTACTGGCAGTAACCATACAATACTCATAATAGCATTATATGGTGAAAATCTTTTCATAAGAGATATTATCAACCAATCCACTATAAAAAATAAAAGGAAAATTAATATTAAAGGATCAATAGTAGAACAATGGCAAGTATTTAGAAAAGATGTAAACCATAAGTTTAGAATAATGCTAGAGCCCTTGTTAAAAGAAGATCTAGAAGAGAGTAGAAGAGAAACTTATGTGAATATAATATAAAAAGTTTTTGAAGAACAAATATGTAAGGTAGCACATAATAAGCTGGCAAGTAAGAAGATATCCATTATTTAAGAAAAACATTACAAGTATAATTCAGAATATATCAAATATAAATGAGCTCTTCAACTAAAAACACTTCTTAAGAAAATGTAAACCTCACAAGAACTAAATAAGCTACAGACCCTTAGTATAGCAATTAAGAAATACAATATAACACACAATCCCAATTATCAAATTAAAAATTATTGTATTCAACATAGTGTTTCAAATATATCATGGACACTTTTGAAAAAAAAAAATAAGTAATGCAATAGAAGGCCTAAAGCTAATCTGCCGAAATACAGAAGCAAAATAGACAAGATGCTATTAAAAAGGTCCTAGAACAAAGGTATAATAATTTGCAAAATAATCAAAGAAGAATGGTAAATTCTTTGACAGATAAAAAGTGAATTAAAATAATTTTGGATCGAGTCAAAGTCAAAAATAAGGAAAATACCTATATAATAACTAGAAAGAATAAAATAGAAAAAGAGATAAGAGAATATTATCAAGAAGTATTCCAAATACAAAATGTTGACTTCAATAGTTTAACAGAAAACTGAAAAAAAAAATACAGTTTCAGAAGCTATATTAAAGAAAAATGGCATAAGGATTTCTTAAAGCTGATTTTTCAAGAAAAACTAGATGAAATACTTTGAGCACTCCCAAATAATAAAGCTTCAGAAAAATTACAAATCAGTTATGAAATGTTAAAAAGATTAGATTTAAAAGAAAAACTTTACTTAAGGTAGATGTTGAATTGTTTTTTAAAATGAGAGATTATACCATATGAATAGAAGCAAAGTCATATTTATTCAATAGCCAAACCAAAGTCATGAGAGTGTAAGCTTATCAACATAAAACCAATAGTACTGCTAAAAACTATATGAAAGTGTTTCATTAAAATTCTTACAAATAGACTAGAAAATATTTGTAAGAGCAATAATATCCCAAGAGATTCCAACTATGTAGAAAAAAGTATGGCTGAACCAATACAAATTCTCAACAATATCTGTGAGGAAGCAAGAGAAAATAAAAAGGAGTTATGGATCCTTTTCCAAGATATGACAAAGGCATATGATATAATCAGTCTCAATATGCTAGTCAAGGTCATGAAAAGAATCAAAATTCCAAAAGGTTTCATCTGAATCATAATGAATCTATTTCACAATAGAGAATTTAGGATAATATATAAAAAAGTCCTAATAGAAGCAATTATTGCAGAAGATGAAATAGATCAAGGGAAAACTATCTTACTTTTAATGTGAAGAATATTTTATGATCCTTTATTATGTAAAATCCAAAACAATAAAACAAAAGGATGCAAAATATCAGTTATCTGAAATTCAGACTTGAAAGAAGATAGTAGTAGAAAGCTAGAGTTAGAAAATATAGCAATAGCCTTTATAAATGATATCACATAAATAGCTCAATCAAAGGAAGATATTAAAAAAATATTAGAAGAAGCAAGAATATTTTATAAAGCAAATGACTCTCAGATTAATAATAATAAATTAGTCCTAGTTACCATTACAACTTTAACCAGTATCTTAAAGAAGTTCAAGTAGAAATCAATAAAAAAGTAGTAAGAGAAATAGATAGAACCAAACAAGCAAAATTCCTGAAGATTTGAACAGGTAATCAAAAAACAACTATTGAGCTCAAAGAATGGATATTTAAGAAAATCAACATGGTTACTAGGGCCCTAAAGAATAAAAAGCTAATAGACAAACCAACTCTTTATATTCTAAATAGAATACTAATATTAAAAATCAAATTCAGAATACAACACAGTATATTATCTTGGAAGATGTGCAATATATTAACAATGGCGTACAAAAAACTACTCAAAAATAAGGCCATATTATGCTGATTAATATCCAATAGTGTAATATATCATCTCAAGATTTATAACTTAAAGAGTGTTTGGATATTACAGAAAAAAAGCCAGATAACAGGATTGTATAATAGATTAAATAGTCCAGGACCAGCCAAAACTACAACAATCATTAAACTCAAGCATACACAGGTTAGATACTGGGAGCTAGTCAACATGCTTATGTATAACTCATTAAATTATATTCTAGGAAAGGGTAACTTTTCACTACAAGTATTAAATTTAACCAAAGACATAGGTATAACCTTTTAAAGTTGAAAATGGAATGATATTTTTGAATAGAACCAAGGAAATAGTTCAATTAGAAAATATTTGCTAATTAAAAAATATAGGAAAACAATTCCATTACTCAGAAATAATAAATCAATATATATAGATTAGCTAGTTGACTATAAAACAAAAGAAATATTAAACTGGCAAATGCTTCAACTATTATAGAAAACAAGCAAAGGATTCATTTCAGGATGGTATAGATCTATAACTGAGATAATGCAGAAAAATATATTAAAACAGCTTTTAGAACCCTGGAAAAAAGAATGGATAAAATAAAGTCCAGAATATTCTACTCTTAATGTCAACTTTGATAAACAATATAAACTCTGGATGGTTATAAGAAGCAAATTTTAATAATAATAGATAATTTACGGGAAACTGATACTAGATAATACTTCAAAATAGCTTAAGATAGAGCACTTTGAATGTATCAACCATGTTAAAAATCGAAAATCAAGGCTAGCCTAGTATTAAGGTTATATAGAAAGTATACAAATAGAAGATCAATATATAATAGAAATAAGTATAAAGAAGACCTGTGGATCTATAGCATAGTGATAGTGCTTCCAGATCACAATCACAAGGTTCAGAGTTCAATATCACACAAGGGCCAAGTGAGAATTCAACCATTGGTGGCACAAAGATTTCATCTATCCTATGGTGATGATTCGATACCCCAGTATGGCCATAACAAGGAGTCGACTGCTTATCATACCCATAACAAAACAGAGAATCAGCTCAGTGTGCAAGCTAACTATTAAAACAGGTTTCAAACAAGGCAAGGCTAAGTGGTACAACATACTGATCCCCTATCTGAGTGGTAAAGTTGGATAGTAAGGTGTTCCGATATTTAAGAAAAAACACAAGACAAGTTTTTCAAAAAGGCAAAGATAACTATAAAAGAATAAGTAATAACAAATAAGACAGGCCCCCAGAAAAAATCTACATACTAACAGGAGTCATAAAGATCCTGTATAAGAAATCTCTGATACTGATGGTACTAAGCATATTAGGCAAGTTCTTGACACATTAGCCTCACTATACAGGGATAACAATAAGTCATCCAGTGGACTACTGTTCTAGAAAGTGTCACTTCAGATGAATAAGGTTTAATAAATATAAGTTTAAATTGGACGGTACCCCATTAAATTGGTAGGTTAAAATACCTCCAGTCCCTTACTTTGCTAAGAATTAAGAAAAAATCCTAGACTAGATGGTCACATAATTCTACTATCCTAATTGTGTGAGACCTAAATAGATACCCCTTGTACTATTCATTGATTTGTAAATTCTTAAACAATATGGTTAATTACTTATCCTGGTTGTTCCTAGGATCCAAATAAAGGTCCCAATGCTGGTGCAAAAATGAGCTAGCATGTTTTTTTTAAAAAAAAAGAAACAAATATAGAGAAAATATGTATGGTTTCCTATTTCAATACAAGAAAGTCAACCAGCAGATCCCAAT
>CAJVPT010006748.1:0-10737 GCA_910592055.1 Acaulospora colombiana
GTGCTTTTGAGGCTGGCTTCTCTTTTCCAAGAAAATTACCAAATAAGGAAATTTTTTAGGAAAAAGGGGATCAGCGGTAATAAAAACTTTGTAACAATTGTTTTATTTTACTTATTCTATTGCTTAATTTATATAAATTATTTGGAATCTATTGTAATAAATTATGATTTTTTTTTTTTTGGTATTTAAATTATTTGATCTTTCTATTTTATTAATAGAAAATTGACATTTTTTTAATTAAAAGACTTTTTATTACTATTATTGTTAATAAAGAAATAGTTTTATTATTTTCATAAGTTTATTTTTTATTTATTTTATATGAATTTTATTTTATTTTTTATTGATATACAGTATATAGTTTATTAAAATCCATATTATAATTATAATTTATTTTTTATCTAAATTTTTATTTTGACTTTGTATTATATTTGATTTTTACTTTTTTTATTTTATTAATTTGTTATTTAGACTCAAATTATATTGATTCAATATTTGATTATAAAGTTTTTATTCTTGTTTAAAATATTTTTTAGTACTTCAGACAAGTTTATACTTATGAATAAAGATATATTATTTTAAGGTATTATTTTAATTTTGTGATAATAAGAAATAGATAATATGTGAAGTTGATATTATCATCTTTTTTCTGATTGTAAATTAGATTTTAATTGGTTTTTCTTTTTTTAAAAAAAAAATAAATAATAATAATTAGTAAAATAATATATTTCTATTCCTGATGTTTTTAAATAGTTTTGTTATATATTTTGTATATATTGATTTGAAGAATATAATGTTTTTCTTGTATATTTAGACTGATTCACTTTTTTCAAGAAAATTATTATAAAAAATCTTTTTGAAAAAAGAAGAATTAGCAAAAAAATATTTTTATTATTATATATTTAATTTTATATATTTTATATATTTTTGAAAATAAATATTTATTCTCTTACGATATACTTTTTACTATGATTTCCGATTGAAATAATAATATTCAATATACAGTATCTTTATATTTTAATGGTGTAGTAAATTTTAATAATTGTTTTTAATATATATTAAAATTGATTGAAATTAAAACAAAGTTGACTAAAATTAAGATGACTAATTGAAATTAATAAAGTTAAACAAAATTAGATTATCTTAGATGAAATTAGGAGTTAGGCGAAATTGGTTTTTTTGAGCAAAATTAACTTTTTTTTCTAAATGTATACTTTCCTTAAATACATGTTCGCACTTTGATCTTCAAGGAAAGTGCATTTAGAAAAGATTATCTGTATATCTACTGCATATACAGTATATACAATATACAGTATATATAGTATTTTAATCCGCAATCAATATATGTATATATACATAAAAGATATTTATTTGTTTATTATTATAATTTAATAATAGGTAAATAAAATTTAAATATACTGTATACTGTATATTTAATAATAATTGATTTTTTGTTGGATACTATAATAATAAGATCGATTATTTATAAAATCAATTGTTTAATATACTGTATAAAGTCCATAATAAATTAATGTCAAAAACTTTGTTTATTATAAAAATCGGATTAAAAAAAACTTTCTTTAGAAGATCAAAGTGACATGTGTCACTACTACTGTGCTTTGCCTTAGTTAGCACGCTAGAACTGACTGCACAAAAATTATTATGACCCATCTATCCACTTGTTAATATCGAAAGACACCTGGTAGATGACAATAATCAGGTTATGTATAATACGCTTTACAGTAGGAAAAAAATTTTTTTCTTATTCAAATAATTGTTCGATGGTATTGTACTGCATGTATAAATTTCTCAAGTTTATAGGGACACGTATCGACACACGTGGAATAATTGACAGTGATAATTTGACAATGTCAAATGTCGATGAATAGTGAAACCCCTGTCTCCGTGTTACAGTAGCACATTGGCATGAACAATAGTCATACAGACTAAAAAGTCTATTCAGCACGGTAGTTCATTATATCGAGATGCAATTAACAATGTTCGAATCATTTTTGAGATACGGAGCACGATCGCTTCGATCTTCCATATTTGTATAAATTACACAATGTCAAACGGAGATCTGCAATTTCTAAATATAGAATTAATGTTGTCGTGGGGTAATTTCCCACTTTAACTGGCGCAACATATACTGTACATACTATTCCAAAGGATGCGATTAAGCATCAATGCTATTATTATTAATGGTGAAATATTTACAAAAGCGTCACTATAAGAATGAGCTTGTTGGATGTGCATATTATTATACATAGTAGTACTATTATTACTACAAAAAAAAAAAGAGGCCTACATCGCATATGATGATGGTGGAAGAAATTGTAACCTTTCATAGAAAAAAAAAAGAAAAGGTAATGTAGGCCGAATTGATGTGGTGTCAAATAATTTTTCATAATTAAAACTCTCACAAAAAAAGGAATCATATTTTTTCCCTCATCATACCGAAAAAAAAATTTTTTGCACCCATCAGGTGCAAGATAATTTTGAATTTGGTAGATTCAACGAAAGGGAGCATACGAAGATACGAAAAATTGGGAATAAAGAAAAAACAAAAAAAAAACGTATTATTGATGAAATGGGTGGAGTCGGAAAACGAGGGGAGATAGGTATCGGATGTGTGGAGGAAAAAAAAAATTACGAAAAAGGTATATACGGACGGTTTTTATATACATGCATACAGTGCAAACGAAGTTGATTTTTACAAAAGAGAAATAAAAAACAAGAAATGTATTAATACTAATAAAGAGAAAGATGAGATCATACGTTCTCCCTATTACTTAAGTCTAATGGATTTGAGGATTGGGAAAATATTAATTTTGAGTTTATGGATATAATGGTGGAGAATTTTTTTTATAAGTGGAGAAAGGTGATGTGAAAATTTCAAAAAGAATAACCCCCCCAAAACGAATAAATTATTTTTGAAGAAAGAATAAATAACGAACATGATCGTCTAATTTAAAAAATGTCTTCAATATCGTCGTCTAATTATCACTACCGCTTCTTTCCAAAAATCACTTATTTGAGGTGATGAGGTTGAGAGAAGGAACTGGTCGGAAAACTTTGTGGTAAATAATGCTCATTCTGTGATAATTGTTGCCACTGTGGTTCGGGCGGCGGTAGATTAGGGCATCCTCGTGCAGATCGCGTAGGGTCCTCGCATTCTGGAAACGGAGGAATGATCATACATATCCGTTTCCCCGTCTTCTGGGTAGTAACTAGGTATCTACCGTTGTTTGTTGACATTTGCGATGGCGTTTTCGCGTCGTTTAATTCGAGATCATCTATTGTGACTGATGGTTCACAAAAACAAATATCCCCATCCCTCTCGCAAAATAAAGGTGGATTGATTATATCTTCGACTGACATCGAAGAAGTGGATGAAGGGTTAGTCCCATTTTTGGTTTGTTGACGATGAAAAGAATATTTCTCTTTGATCTGTTCATTATGAAAATCAAACGACGATAAATACGAAGGTAACACTCGCGGTTGATAATTGATGTTGTCGAGTGGCAAGAGTGAGGCGTAGTGTTTTGGAGAAGCAGGCGACAAGCATTGTTGATATGATGATGAATTACGAACAAATTGTCTCGATGCTGAACCACTATTGGAACCGTAGTCAGACGCATCGCCCATGACAACGTCACATGAATTTTCGCCCTTGTGCAATTCTTGATATATTTGGTTTTCGCTCATTTGTGTAGACTCTATTATATCTTGTACTGAATAAATGGATGAACCGCTGCAGGAGTTCACGTCTTTGCTACCAGAGATCTTACTAGCAAGTTGAATCTCCGTTGACGAGATGCCAAGACTACCATCGCATAATTCATTTCTTTCGCCCCTTCGTTTCTCCAATGACGCCACTTTTTCCCTTAGAGATCTGTTTTCTTCTTGGACTTGTGCACAAACCAGTCCCATCTCCTTCAACTGATCTTCGTATTCTTTGACTTTGACTTCCAGACCTTTGACGTAAGCATCACGGCGCTGACGGAACTTTCGTTGGTTGCTCAAATTCTGTTTGTGTTTTTTCTGATGAGGAAGAAAAAAAGATGTAAGCTGATCGGAAAAATATCATTGATAACAACATTTGATTCGAAGTAAAACCTACATCTGTGGGGGGAGTTGCTAAAGGCTTACGTCCGCGTCTGTTTGGCATAGGTTTTCCTATCGGTGGGGGGGGCATTGTTTCTATGGTGACAAGTGACACGTTACATTATTACATTATAATTTTTTTTTTTCTTCAAGATTTTGAACATGCAATTTTTACTTACGACAAGTGATAAACGAAGTAGCGGTAGTAGGCTGCGGCCAGGTTGTTATTAACAACTCAGTATGATTAGGAGTCGAGGAAACTGTTGAAGGCCTGGTGGGAATGGGTAACTTTCTCGGCTGTGAACTGGGCAACGCTTGAACCGAGGTATCCATTTTCGACGACGGTTGGATATTGGTAGACATGTTTCATAAAAAAGAGGGAAGGGGGGGTGTTAGCGCGAGGGAAACGGAGTTACAATCTATGTTGATTGCAAAGGAGGCTCTTTTATAAGAAATTACGAAGGTAACAACAATAAAATACATCGAATAATTTTTTGTGGCCATAGATTAATAACTTACAGCTCTGCTATCCTTGTCCAATTATTCAACCACGCTTCGGAATATTGGCTGCAACCCGAGGCATGATAATATTGAATAAGTATGCATATGCTTTCAAATTTTTTACGTACGCACATATTGTTGCTATATTCTATTCATCACGCATTGTTCAGTCCGAAGAAAAGAGGTAACAAAGAAAAAAAAAGGCTGCATGAATATTGCATATGCAAAAACAATGCCTGGATTCTTTTTGCTATCGTACATTCAATTATTTGTAAATCGATATCAAATGAAAAAGGGTGATAGGGCATCATGGCGATTCTTGTAAATATTTGTTACAGCTTTAAATCTCGGTTTGTAAAAAAACAAACCAAAATTCTGCATTATAATGCATATATTTAGAAGTTTCGAAGTCAAGACTTTTTTTTTTTTTTTTATATCATCGTAAAGTATTTTAGAATACCTAAATTACAGTAACGGTTTTTTTTTATGCAAGATTTTTTTTTTCGCTGGAAAAATTTTTAATTAAATAAAATAATCAATAAGCAATCCAATAATGGTTGACACGAAAATTAATTATTATCAGTTATAGCAAACTTTTTTTTATATGCTGTATTTAAATAATTTTATTTAAATTATTTATTAAAAAAAAATTAACCAAATTGTAATAGAAATTTTCTATAATAAAAGAACCTATTTTCTTTTTTATTAGCTATTTGTATTTATTAAAAATTTTCATTTTTATAATTTTCTAAAAAATTAATCATATATATTGTATAATAATATTTTTTTTTAATTAAATAATTCTCAAAAAAAAAATTTTTAAAAAAAAATTTTTTTTTAATTAAATAATTCTCAAAAAAAAAAAAATTTTTTTAAAAAAATTTTTTTTTAATTAAATAATTCTCAAAAGAAAAAAAAACTTAGCAATTCATTGGTTTTTGGGCAATCAACAGTGACAAACTGTTGGCAATGATCCTGGTAGATAGAGGTTATTACCAATCTATTAGAGAAGTGAAATATTGTTTCCAAAATCTAACTTAGAGTACTTTTATATGAAAATGAGTTAGTCACTTTGTGAAAGTCTGTAAAATTTGTAAATTTATTTTCAATTTTTCAATAAAGACATGCCATTGTGGCATGACTGTAGGTTAAAAAAAAAAAAAAAAAAAAATTCTCAAAAAAAAAAAATCAATTATATATAATATCAAAAAATAATATAATATATCTATTCTTTTTTTTTTTTATTTATTCCCTCAAATAATGAAAAAATTTTTTTATTTTTTATTTTTTTTTTAATACCTTCTATCAAATTAGTTATATATATTTTATTAAACATTTATAAACTATATATATAAAATAAGATGCTAAAGCTAATTTTCTAATTAACTCACTTGTCTTGATTATATTACCCTCTAAATATAACTTCAAGGATGATTTATTGTTCTATTAATAGTTCAGGTAAAGACCTTTTCAATTTTTAACATTATTGTCTATAAATTATCACTGCAAATCACTTGTTTGAGTTCTGACAAAGACCAAAACTTAACCACTTTATATTATATTTTATATAATTTAATAAGATTTCTTTCAATTTTTTGTCATCAATTCTTTTCTCTTCATAATAAATTTTTTATAGATAGACTTTTTATACTTTTAATCTTACTTTCTTAATTCCGTGAATATATTAATCTTTTTATCTTGTCACTTTTGTAGATTTCTAATATCTATTCCTACTCAATTATCTTCTCACATTTGATATTCCATATTTTCTTTTAAAAATAATTACATACTTTTTTCTATATTTTTTATTATTTACCTGCTTACATATTTTCTGACTTTCTTAACACAATACTTTAAATCCACTATTTTTATAATTAAAGTTTTTTCAATTAGTTTTATATGAAAACTGAGTATATTTTGACTAGTTTTTGATATCCTTTTCACCAGTTTTACTATTTATTTATTAATTTCTCCTATTTTCATTCTATTATTTATTATTATATTTAACTTTTTCTTTTCAAACTCCTTTTTTTTATCTTTTAAAAGCTTTTTAAATTCTTTCAAGACTTTTTCTATTTCTTTTTATCATGTCTTATTTTACTAAGTCTTATAAGTTAAGCATTTTAATAAGTGTTCTATTATTTTCTCTTTTTAACTATACATAATATATTTTACTTGCTTATAAAAATCTGATCTTCTTATGATTAACTTAGTTAATATTGATAGCTTATTATTAATCAACTTAATAAGAAAACTTTTGTCTTATAAATTTTTAAAAAGGATATTTTATATATGTTTATTCTTTAATTATTTTCATACTAGGTTCCATATATATTTATACTAGTTATTAATTTGTCAATTAATTCTATCTCTTCTTAGTTCTATTTTGAGTTATCTATTGATAAACCATTATTTTATTATTTGTTTTTTTAATAACTTGTTTTATATAGATATTCAATACTATATCTTACTATTTAATTTCTGTAATAATCTTGATTAAGACAAGATTTTTTTATTTTATCACTGGAAACTTTAATTTTTCTTTGATAAAAACATATGTTTATTTATTATATTAAATATTAAAATATGTCTTCTTTATAAAGTTCAAGATTTGTATTCACAGGAACCAGTTTTATTCTTTTAACTATTTTTTGTGAGTTATTCTGGGGGTTCTTCTTTTCTATAATTTTTCACTTTAAAATATAGGCTTAATTATCTATATGGATATTAATCTTGCTATCTATTAGAGCTACTAGTAGTATAATTATTATTATTACTAATTCTACTTTAGTAGATAAAGATCAATAGTCACTCTAATTTGAAACTTGTTTTATTTTTCTATTTCTCCTATCTATATCCATGTTGTTTCTATATTTATATTTATACTTTCATAGTTTATAAAAAATTCATAAAGTAAAAAGTTATTGTTTTTTTTTTTTAATTATATTTAAGTATCTCAATTAGATGAATTTGATAAGCATCTTCTTTTATATAATCTTTGATAATATTTTCTTCTCAATTCTCTACTTAAATTGATAATATTCTTTTATTTAAAATAATTACTTGATTACTATAGATTGTTCTATATATTGTTTCTTCTAATGCTTTTTTGGAACTTAAAATTTTTAGTAGTTGAATATTTTTGATAAACTTTCTTGTATTAAGATAAAGAACTATATGTATTTTATTTATACTTGTTTCAATTATACATCAGTTTTCTATTTTTATACCTTTTGTATATTTCTAATACTAAATTAGTTTTGATTCTTGATTTTTAAAAAGCCTGATATATCTAAAGTATTCTAATTTTAATATGTTTTCTAATATTATTTAGAATCAATTTTTTTCAAATTATTTGTTACTGTTGAAACTTGCTTCTTGTGTTTATCCAGAGTTTCTATTGTTTATCAAAATTGAAGTTGAAAATAGAATATTCTAGACTCTATTTAATCTATTCTTCTTTTCAGCATTCTATAAGTTGTTTTAATTTATTTTCTCGTATCAACTCAATTATAGATAGATACCATCTTGAATAGATTCTTTACTTGTTTTTTATAAAAATTAAAACATTTGTCAATTTCATACTTCTTTTATTTCATAATCAAGTAGCTAGTCTATATATATTAATTTATTGTTTTTAAGTGATAGAATAGCTTTTCAATATTCTTCTATTGATAAGTATTCTCTAATTAAACTATTTCTTTAACTCCATTAAAAAATGTTATTTCATTTTCAGCTTTGAAAAATAATGTTTATGTTTTTTGTTAACTTTAATAATTGTAGCATAAGATTACTTCTTTTTAGAAAATAATTCAATAAACTATAAGTAAGCAGATTTATAGACTTTTAATATTTAATCTGTGCTAGTTTGAGTTTGATAATTGTTATAGATCTAGTTGGCTTTAAACACTCTTTAAGCCATAAATCTTGAGATGATATATTATATTATTGGATATTAATTAATATAATGCAATCTTATTTTTAAACAATTTTTATATGCTATTGTTAAAGTGTTGCATATCCTTCAAAATAGTATATTGTATTGTATTCTGAATTTAATTCTTGATATTAGTACTCTATTCAAAATATAAAAAGATTGTTTGTCAATTAGCTTTTTATTTTTTAGAGCTCTAGTAATCACATTGATTTTTTTAAGTATTTATTATTTAAGTTTGATAGCTATTTTTTAATTGCCTATTTAGATTTTTATAAACCTTGTTTGTTTAGTTTTATCTAGTTCTTTAACTATTTCTTTATTAATTCCAGCTTATAGTTTATCTAAATAATAATTGAAATCATTAATATTAATTAGTACTAATTTATTACTATTGATCTGAAAATTATTTGTTTTATAAAAGATTCTTGCTTCTTCTAGGATTTTTTTCATATTTTTCTTGAATTGTATTATCTACATGGTATATGTTATTCTATAAAGGAAGAGGCAAAGAAAAAAGTCAAATATTTCTTACTAGAAATATTAAAAATTTTAAATTAATAAATTTATTTACAATTTTTTATTATTATTCAAATCATTGATTTATAATTTATAATATTTCTTGACTTTTGTTCTATTAAAGTGAAGAATTAAAAATTTTGTTCCTCAAAAAAGGCTATAAGTGATCTACAAAATTTTATATATTAAATACTTTAGAAATCTATAATTATCTACTATTAATGATTATAAGAATGCTCATTTCAAGATTTTTTTAAAGAATTTTGCCTACCTCAGTTTGACCTTAAATTTTAAGTAGCACAAAGTTTCTTATACTATAATTGGACATAATCAAACATATTAGAAAAAAGAAGTAAATAAACTCATATTGGTCATTTCATGTGTTCAAATGCATTTTTTCAGCTTCATAAGAATCTAAGATTCATTATAAGTCATTGAATGGTACAAGTGGATAAGGAATACTATTAACTCCTACATCATTGATAAAGTGAAAGAGAAGAAATATACTCTACTCTCTCCTTATTTACCTAGAAAAATAAATAAAAACAAGACTCAAGGAAATATAGAATGAGAACAATACCTTAAAAGTATCATGCTTATCTTTTATCACAAGTTTATTGAAAGATCAGGGAGATCTTAAGATCACTTGCACCTAATCATCAACGCCAACTTGCAGTTATTGGACCAAATATGGTCAAAGAACATATCAGGATTATAGACAATGGTTCAATTTCTATAGATAGTAGTACTCTGGAAAAAACAGTATAGAATTATCAAGTTTGTTAGAATATATATTAAAAGTATCAAGATTCTCCTTTCTAGGATAGTGTTATCGCAATAGTAAAGAAGGACAGATTGGCAAATAACAGATCTCAAACTTCTATTCTTTTTCACTTGCCCTATATCTTAGAGCCTCCACAAAACCTCTACTTGTTATCACTTAGAAGAATATTTATAAAAGATTCTATATTAAATAAGATATGGAAGAAATGTAACTGAAATTGATAAACAATAGTTAAACATAACTAAACCATTTCCTTCAATCTTCTGTTGTCTTTTTTGTAATGCAAAATCTTCATCACTATTTAAGTTTGTACAATCTTGTTCTCTTATTTATATAAATAGTTAGTTTGAGAAGTTTGATAGAGTATCAAATATAATTTTGTCAAGTGGATCTTAAACTTTGACAAATTTCCTGAAAAATAGAACATAATCAAGAACACAACTTTTCCTTTCTTTTATTTTCTTTTATACATATTTAAAAATTTATTTTAGCATTAGTAAAGCTATATACTAATCCTCTAGTCTTTAAAGAAGTGACCTAACCACAAGGTAAAGCGACTCCCAAAGAAGATTTTTTATTGTTTTTACTTTATTAGACAAGAAATTTTGAATATATAGTGTTTAAGTTAACTTAATTCTTTCTATCTATGAGTTTCAATAAAGTATAACAAAGCCAGTATAAAAAAAAAAAATTATTTATTACTAATGATAGATTCCTAAAGTATTTAGCATATAAAATTTCACAGATCACTTATATATCTTTTTAAGGGACAAAATTCATAAATCTTTATTTTAATAGGAACAAAGATCAGGAAATACTATAAATCAATGATTTGAATAATAGAAAACAATTGTGGGTAGTTTTTTTATAGTTATTAATTTAAAAATTTTAATGT
>CAJVPT010006749.1:0-10737 GCA_910592055.1 Acaulospora colombiana
TTCTGGTTTTTCCAAGAAAATTGCCAAAAAAGGAAATTTTTTAGGAAATTTAGGATCAGCGGAAAGAGTTTTTTATATTTTTTACTTTTATATTATATTATATATATATATATATATATATATATTTTAAAACCCTCTATCAGGCTAGATATGTGTGCTTTATTTAACATATATATACTTTACATTAAAAATGTATTACTAAAGCTAAGTATCTACCTAACTCACTCATCTCTATTTTAAGATTTATTAAAACTCTAAGTCAACTTCAGAAGTAATTTATCATTCCATTAGCAGTTCAGATAAAGACCCTTTTAACTGTTAACTTCATTGCCTGCAGGTCATTAATACAGTATATTATATTATATATATATATACTGTATACTGTATATATATATACTGTATACTGTATATATATTTATTAATATTTTACTAAAAAATTTATTAAAATAGAACATGTCTTTTTTTAAAAAACTCTATCAAATTAAAATAGTTTAATATTTTAGTTTAATAAATTTTATCTATTATTTAAAAAATTTATTTAAAAATAAAAATTAACAATTTATTTTATATATTATATATATTTTTAATATTAAATTGGTTTTTTTGAAAACTTATTTAGTTGAAAAAGAACTTTTTCAAAAAAAAAATTTTTTAATTATGAATAATATTATTAATACAGTTGCTTTCAAAGGTAAGTCTACTTACTATATTTTTATTATAAATTTCAACTTTAACAATTTTTAAATTCTAAATTATACAACCAAAAATTATAAAATTTATATATGGTTGCTTACAAAAGTTTGAGTTTACTTACTATGTTTTTATTATAAATTTTAACTTTACAAATTTTTAAATCATTAACTATACAGTCAAAAATTATAAAAATTATATATATTATGTCTTAATACTTATTTTATTTCTTATATTTTTTAAAAAAATTTTTTTATTAATATATTCTAAAGTTTTATTATTGCTAAATATCTTTATTTTTTTATTAATTATTATATGATTTACAATAACAGTCAATTAATATTCTCTAAAAGTTACAGTAGAACAACCAAAATCTGGACATTCCACTGAAAGAAACAGCACAGCAAATAATCCAAGCAATATACTTAGCAAAATGGAGACTCTTAAACAAAATCAAATGCAACTTTAATAATCAAATAATCTCACAGATTCATTGAAAAACAATAACCGATTATTTGCAGTATACCAAAATAAACAACAACATAATTAACTGGGAAGATAAAAAATACAGAAGGTTCAGTTTGAATCTATGAAACAATAAATTGCCAACAAAAGCAAAACTAACAAAAGATTATCAACAATTTATTAAGATAACAAATGCCTGCAATGTACAGAAGTCAAGACATATATTCACCCCTTTATCTATCAGAAACAAAAAGAAAAGATACAAAAAAAAAAAATCAAGAAAATAATAGTAAACAGTATAAACACATACAAGGAGTAAAGATCAAAAGAATTCAACAGGAATCCCATGATAATAGAGTTGAATCTAGTGTCAGCCTATCCAATTCACCTCTTAGGAATCAAATAGAGACAGAAAACTAGTGCAGGGAAACATCAAGTTAGACTTCTAATATGATATGCAAAAGTTCCTAATTTGGACAATAATAAATAAAGAGGTTTATCATTGATAATTTAAGCAGGAGAGACAGAACAATAATTTTGGATTAAAAGTAATTTTATTGTTAGATAAATCCTGAGGAGTCTTTAGAGGGAGAATTTCCTTCTTTAAATACATAATTGAGTTATATGATATTTGAAAATATAAACTAAGATAAATAATAATACAGTAATAGTTATACTATTAGTTTCACTGGACTATTAAGCTATGTTATTTTGAACAGAACTCAAGTATCCTTCGAAAATAATAGTTACATATGATAAATTAGAATTACAGAATATTTTAGAGTACTTTATGCTAAGTTTGCTAATAGCAAAATCGACTATCAATATTCTAGAAGTATTTTAAAAGATTTTTACTTTCAGGTAATCAAAAGGATCGTGATATATTGATCTGAGGTACTGAGATCATTTTGGGTACTAGAAAGATCATATGGCAAAATTTATAGTTCTATACTAGACTTTACACCACATTTTGATATGGTATGAATTAATATTGGATGTTTTTCTATTTTTTGTTTTATATATTTGCTATTTAGCAATATTATCTCTTTTAATTTTTTTATCGATGACTTCTATTTCAATTTTGTCTTTTAGTTCTTTGTCTTCTATTTCAACTTTAACAATGATCAGGATTTCAATTGATATAGTTACTTGAACTTCCATGGCCATTGCCTTATTAGATGAGATATTAATAGGAAGATTACTTCCAATCATTGATTGATTTGTTGGCAATAGTTGTAAGGTATATTGTATTTGTTCTACCCATTTTATCATATCTAGGTATTTGTCTTCTAAAAAGGAAGCTAAAAGATCTTCTTCTTTTTCTTGTCCTATAGTCTATAAGTAAAGAATATATTGTCTATAAACATTGGCTTTGATGAAGATAGTGTGATCAATATCCAAAATTCTAGTGATGATACTATCAATAATTGAGTATTTAGTTGGACCTGAGACTATATTTGTGATAGTTTTTTGAATTAAAGTGATATTCAAAAAGGGTTGTAAGGGCCATAACTTTCTTTGTTGATTATATTTGTCTATTAGTTGAACTAAAGTTTCCATGATATATATTTCTCTTTTCTTAGCATCCTGTAAGAATTTATATTTTCTCATGGACATATTGATCACGTGATATGAAGAGAAGATTGCTATATACATTGTTGATATACAGTATTTTATTAAATATTGTTTTGAGTAGTATTGAGTTATAGGATAATTATTTCTTGCTTATTTAATAATACTTGTTTATTTATTTTTTTTGTTTATTTATTCTTGTTTATATAAACAAAATGTTGTTCTATTGGTTATAAATTGTATTACTATTTTAGATTTATTGTATTTTAATAGCTATTCTTACATATGAGTGTAAAGTATAAAACATAAACAAGGTATTGATCTTTGGATTGTAAGCCATATTACTATTTTTAGATCTATTGTTATTGTTGATAGCTTCTATCACATGTAAATATGAAATATAAACACATAAACAAGATGTTGATCTATTGATTGTAAGCTGTGTTACTATTTTTAGATCTATTGTATTATTGATAACTACTATTACATGTAAATATGATGCAAAAACATATAAACAGGTTGTTTATTAGACACGTAAGTGGGTTGTTATTCAAACTGGCAAATGTGATATGTTTGTATTGTGTGATCCAAGATATGAAGTGTTGTTGTATTGCTTATATCACTCTCTACTGTTGAGTAATTAAGGCTTGAACATCCTTCTAAGTGTTGAAGGCTCTGAGCTTTAACTGATTTATTGGCTGAAGTTATTGTCATAATGCTTCTCTTAATATCAAGAAAGATATTAACCTGCATTGGCCTGGCTAAGAGCTTTGTGAAGTTGAGGTTGAGCCTCTAGAAGCTTATTGTAAATTGGATTTTTTGAGATTTTCTTTTCTTTGTGAAGAAAAACTATATTGTGATAGTTTTTTCTCTAATACTTATCCTGTAATTGTTAATACAAATAATATCACTCTTTTTGCTAATCCTCAGACCACATACAAAAAAGATGTTCACAAGAAATTTTTATACTTCTTTGCTAATAAAGTCTTACTACTTTCTTTAAACCTACACAAAAAAGTTTTTTCAAAACTTTCTTACTTTTTCTTCTTCTTGTTTACAACCTTCTTTGAACAAACTGAACTCTTGTGGCCTGCAAAGTTCAGCTCCCATCTTTACTATCAACAGCATGAAAGTTTCTAAAGGAAAAAGGACCAACAGTGAAGTACTGTCTACCTTTCAGTCATGGTGAAGATAACAGAGGTTCTGTTCCAATCAAAGAACTCACTTTTTCTACTCTTTGACCGATCTGTGGTCTCTCAGAACTATCTTTTCATGGCTTTTTGGGAAATTTTGCCTACCCTAGCAAGACCCTAAAATTTTGGATAGTACAGATCTCACTGATTCTGATTGACTGACATGAAACACGTCAGACAAGATTGATAAACAAGCTCCTATTGGCCATCTCACATGTCTAAATGCATTTCCTCAGATTCATAAGAACCTGGGGTCCACCATAAGTCATGTATGGTAATGTGGGTGGATATAAGACACTGTACTAATATATCATTGAACACAAGAAAGAATCTATTCAATTATGTTAAAGGTCACAATATGCTCAATTGACTTTTTTCAAGTCAAAACTACCTATATTATGATTGTATATCAGGCAGGTTCCAACCTCTACTGTTCAGAAAGTCTAAGCCAAAGAAAGTATGAAGCTACTAAGGATACTTAGTAGAAAAGCTTATGTATAAAGTAATTCAGGAAATTTTCATCCTATCTTCAAAAAATCTTAAGCTGGAAGACTGAAAGGTTAATACTATTACACCAATCGAAACTCAAGTCTGAAAATGTCAGCAGTAATGTGCGAGTCAACCAGAATGTTTGGAAGATCCTTGCTGATCATTAGAATCAATGGCCCTCAGCAGAATATGTCAATCGCAAGGCTAGGTGCTGTTCTTCATATAAGAAATTAAATCTAAAATAAGATATATAGATGAGTAAGTATACCTATATTTAAATAGGAATGGGTTTAATTAATGATATACTGGGAGACTTTCAAGTCAATCATGTGGACATCAATATACTATCTGGATCTTCCTGGTTACTTTCTTCCCATAAGCCTTAAAACTATACAGTCTCCCCTTTGGTCTCCACCTTATTTTCGTAAAGACTTAGTAGAAGTTTCCCCCAGACCTTTTATGAGGAAATTAGAATAAGACAGGCACATGCCAAGAAACAGGACTGATATATTTCATATAACTGTCAAATTTTTCTTTTATTTCTTTTATTTTTATTTATGACACCAGCATGCTTTAGGGATGTTGGGTTTTCTTTGGAAAAATAAAAGGTAATAAGCCTCAAAGTTGCTTTAGAATAACTTTAGCTTATCATTATCTTTATCTTTCCCAAATATACATTCATGTATTTACTTATTGTGCAATGTAAATTTGTAATTTGGAAATCAATAAAGTTAGGTATAAGCCTATTAAAAAAAAAAATTATTATTATTACAAAGAAGTATAGTAGTTTTGAAGCTTGGTGGCAAACTATTATTGTTTTTAGACTATGTATTTCTTAGATATTGGAGGCTGGCTTCTTGGTTTTCAAAATATTATCAAAAAAGAAAATTTTTAAGAAAACTAGAGATCAGTAAAAACTATACTTAATTAAATTTTATCTTGATCACTTTATTTAAGTTGATATATTTTTAGTGAGCATAAAGGTAAACTCTAAATCATTTTTGATAAAAAGATGTTCTATATTTATGAATATTGATAATCTTTTCAAATTCTTTTATTGTTTGTCTGATTATACATTGTCAAGCTTGTGATATATATTCACCAATGTAATATATTTTGATCTATTTTTTATTAATAGAAAGATTTCTGGCTTGAAAAACTTTTTGTTCTAAACATACCTTTGAAAAAATAGTCATGTACTTATATATTTATCTATTTTCCTAAGTATAAAGTTTTCAACTTCTTTTTTGTTAATAATCTCCAAACATTTTACTACATTTTCTTCTTTATCAAAGCCAAATATAATTCAATAGTTGCTATTGATAAATTCTGTTTTGAAGGTATTTATTCTCTTGGATATTTTTAGAGCTCCTTTAAGATATGTTTATCTCTATTTTTTATTTTCTCCTAGAAACATGGTTTGGAATACTCCATCTTAATTGATTCCTGTTATTTTATGAAGAATAGATTTATTATTGTCCCTGAATTCTGTTTCTTATATTATAAAATAAAGCTGTCTGTAATACAGCTTTCCTGCACTATTTTTTTAACACTTCTATTTCTATTTATTTTACCACTACTCTATTCTCCATTATAACTTCTTTAATGGAATATGCTTTTTTAATTCTGTAGAAGTTGATTGAACTTCTGTTGTAATGCTTTCCATTATAGTAACTTCAATTTGGTCAGAGCTTGATACCTGTATTACTGGCTTGCTTGTCAACATATTATATATCTTTTTTTCTAGTATAGACACTTCCAAATATTCTTTTATATCTTGTCCCTTTTTCTAGAGAGTGAGAATATATTGTGACAATATATATTCTTTTGCTAGCACCAATAGATCTATTCTCAATAAATTGGCAATAATATTATTTAGTATCAAGAAAATATATATTGACTCAGCAGGAATATGGAATTGATTGGTTATTATTAATCTTAACTCATACTGTATCATTCTTGTTTTCCAGAGTATTTGCTAAAGATCTTAATAAGAAGTTATCTTTTTTAATACCTTCAATAGCCCCTTTTCCCTTTTTTCTAAAATTCTGATTATTGTTTATTCTTTTGTTGACATGTTGTTACATGATATATAAAAAAATTAACAAATGTTGTTATTATACACTGTAAGTATCTTTTTAATCATGTAATAAGATAAATACTGCTATATATTATTTTTTTATTTGATGTATATAACAATAGGTTGCTATATTAATATTAGAGAATCTATAATACATGGCTTTTATGTGTTTTCATATCTAGTAATTGTTTATTATATGTAACTAGCTGTGATCAACTATTGATCTTGCTTTAGATAATATGTATTGGTTAACCATATACCTTTTAGTTTGTTGATCTATCACATCCTATTGTTTTGTTAATAGATTGATTAGCTTGCTTTGATATATGCTAAGCAAGTGAGAAATTAATATGTTCATATTCATATGACATGAATTAATTAATCTAAAGTTATTGTTTTGTTGTGATCTTTAGCTATTTGACTAAAGAGACTTGAACATCCTCCTGAATTTTAGTTAATCTTGAGATTATGCTGATTTATCAATATAATTTATTACTTTTGAGACTTTTCTTAGTATTTATAAAGGTATTATTTGTACTGACCTGGCTAAGAGCTTTGTGAAGTTGAGATTGGATCTCAAGAAATCTACTGTAAACCAGCTTGTTTTTGTTTTTTCTCCTTCCTAAAAGCAAAAATAACCTAGAAATATTTGTTTTTCAAGTTAAGTGAAATTCTTTTTTTGTAGATTTTGTTGCTTGAAAGTATTTGGCTATATTCTCTGAGACTTGCTTTTGCATAAAAGAATTTTTATAAGTTTTTCAAGAAAATAATCAAAAAAGAATTTTTTTTTGAAAAAATGTGGATTAGTAAAAAGAGTTTTTTTTTATTTTGATTAAGTTAATTATTATATTTAAAAATAAATTATATTTATTATATAAGTTATATTTAATTATAATTCACTAATAATTAACTAGTTTAAGTTTAATTTTAGAATTAAAACTTTTTATACTTAAATTATATTTTATGAAACTTGATTATACTATAAAATATTAAGTTTTTAGAACTTATAATATAAATTTATAATAGTATTAATAATTATATTAATAATTTTTATATTTTTCAAAAATATATTAAGATTTAATTATAATAATATATAAATAGATTTATTAATTATATTCTTCTATTTTAATATATTAATTATTAATATTTAATATACTATATATGTTACCAATTTTTTTATATATAAATTTATAAGTTTATAATTATCAAAATTTTTATTGTTAAAAAAAATGAAGTAGATTAGAATATAAGTTTACAATTTCTATTATTTTAATATAAAATATATAACTACAATTACAGTAAATACTTAAAGATATTGAAGCTTTAAATAAAAATTGATGATTTCTTTTAATAATTTATCAGAAATTTTATATCTATCTATATTTATTTATTTATTTATTTTTTTTTTGTTGACTCAGCCCCCAGTTGCTCTTTATTTAGCTTTTACTCAGATATTACATTATGCAATCTATTTTTGAGCTAACTAGAAATCAGACTATATTAGCATGTATATGAGATTATTATAAAAAATATCTTTTGAATCAGATCTCCAAAATAGATCTCCATGACTTGTTGCTTTCCTTTCAGAAAACTAACCTGCCTAAGCTAAGTTAGTGTCATATTTCTTGGGTTTTCATAAAAAAAGAAATTTAAAAGTTTTGGTTTTCTTCTAGTTCAAGCTGATCTTATTTGTTGTTCACATCTTTTATTAACTTATATGCTGTACAGGTGACCAAGCTGTATAATACATCAGTTTTTTTATATATAGTTAACAAAAAATTATACATATATGAAGTAAACCTATCTATATAAGTAACTATAGCTATTCTACCTTTATATATAACTACTACCTATTCGAAAAATATGCAATTTCTTCTTAATTTTTCCCAGAACAATTTTATTTATAGTAAAAGTAGTTTGGTTATCAGGCTGTCGAATTTTCTTTATCCTGGACTTCTTGATTATTTCTAAGTTCTTCCAAGTGGTTCGCAGATTTCTCCTCTCACCAAGGCCTTCCGATAATAAAGTCTATGAAACCAGGCACAGCCACGTACTTGAATTCTTGAATGGATACCTTAAACCTATAAGGCAGGGGAACTGGGTTTTCTTAGTTGATTTACCATTTTTTCCTTTAGCATTATGTTACTGGTTCAATATCTACTCTTCTTATTACCTTGTTTTGACAATGTGATCATATCAGTGGATAATCTTACTTAATTTCAGACATTCAGTCTCATCACAATTCAGTATAGAACCGGCTTGAACCACTTCACTTTATGAGACAAGTTATACTTGGAAACATCGATTATTATATGGTTATGCCAATGGATACCAATTACTACCTACTTATTAGAGATTGTTTCCTAAAGAATTTAATTTTGGTTTTTGTGATATGACCTACAGAGTGCTAACCACTGCACTATGGACCCATAGGCCTATCTATCTATATTAATATACTCTATTTTTTAATATTTTTTTACAATTCAACTAATAATATATTCATAGTTTAATTACTATAACTTATATAAATATATATTAAATTTGAATATAGTGTTACAATTTTATTAATAGTTTTTTTTACAGATATGACAATATTTTTTATTATTTTTATATAAGATCAAATTATTTTTTGAAAGTCTTGCTAGAATATCTATAATAATCTTTTATTATTAAATATTATAAATTTGAATATTGGTATAAGATTTTATTAGATATATTATAATTACAAAAACAAAAATTAATTTATATTGTAATATAAAATAATAATATTTTTCTATTACTATAAAATTTAATTTCTCTTTATAATATAAATTTTTTTTTTTAAATGTTAGCTCATTCCTGCGTTGGTGCATATGCTTTATTAAAATTAAGATATATTCTAGGGACAACCAGGATAACTAATCACCCTTACTGCCTAAGAATTTATAGATCAACGAATAGTACAAAGGAACATCTATTTACGTCTCACCCAATCAGAATGGGGTGACTATTGACCATCTAGTGTAAGACTTTCTCTAAACTCTAACAAGCTATAGGAGTTGAGGAATCTTTTCCATTGGAGTAACGCTAGCCATTAAACCTATCTCTAGAACTTTCGCTTTCTAGAGTTTTTCCCACCGGATGACCTGTTGCTATCCCTGTTAAGGAAAACTAACGTGCCAAGAACTCACCTAAGATATTCAACATTACCAGTGTTAGGAGTTCCTTATATGAGGAGACCTTGTTAGTACTTAAAAAAAGATAAAAGAAAATATTTTGTTCTGTTTTGTATCTTTGTCCGTCTTTTTGGTATATTTGGGTTCAGTCTTGTATAAAGGACATCATATTGCTCAATCCATACCAATTTGTGGGCTGTCTTGTCTTTCAGTATCACACCAGGCTGATATTTGTCTCTATCGGCAAGTATAAATGAGCTAGTCCTTCTTTGTGTCCTGGTTGGATGATCGGTCTGTGGTGGATGTGCTCTTTCTTGTATCCAATGATATGGTAATATATGTCCTGTATCCACCCACACCAACACATATAACTTATGGTGAACCCCAGGTTCTTATGGAGCTGAGGAAATGTATTCAGACACGTGATGTGATCAATAGGAACTTGTTTATCAATCTTGTCCAACGCGTTTCATATTGACCAATCAGAATCCATGGAATTCATGCTACCTGAAATTTCAGGATCAAGTTGGGATAGGCAAAATTCTCCCAAAAACCATAAAAAGTGATAGCTCTAAGAGGGCACACAACTATTTAAAGGATGAAAGATGAGTCCTTTGGATGGGAGAGATCCTCTTTCAGGTACTTGTTTTGTTTCCTCCATTTCAACTGATAGATGACAGGTACTTTGCTATTGGTCCTTCTCCCTTGAGGAACTTTCTTGCCATTGGTAGTCAAGTTGAGTACTGGACTTTGCTGGTCATGAGAGTCCAGTATTGTTTGAGGAAAATTGTAGACAATATGAGGGAAAGTAGTGGAGTCTTGAAGAAAGCCCCTTCAAGTTGGTTTAAAGAGAGTGTTAAGACTTTGTTAGCCTAGAAGTATAAAAACTTCTTGCGAACGTCTTTTTTGTGTGTGGTTAGAGGATTAGCAGAAAAAGTGATCCTTTATAATATAAATATAGAACACTTATAATATAATCTACTAATAATAAGTTTAAATACTGTAAATTTAAAGAATTTTTTTTTTTTTTTTTATCCCGCTCAAAAACAGGCCCACTTTATTAGGTGTAATTAGGTACATATTACTTTAAATC
>CAJVPT010006750.1:0-10736 GCA_910592055.1 Acaulospora colombiana
TTATCAATAAAGTCTTCATCATCATTGAAACCTCGTGGGTGAAAGGTATGCTATTATTCTCATTTTTTGTCATGTTGATTATTATTATAAGTATATTTTGATTGAGTTTGGAAGAAGGGGGTGTGATATTGTTCACAAAACTTGTTGAAATGTTGATAGAGGTGCTGTTATTGTTGCTACCAGTAGTGTTGTTACTATTAATATTTTTGCTGAGGAGTTTGTTGGTCATTAAGCTCCATGTTTTCAGCAATATTTTTTGGGTTTCTGGATAAACTAGGGATTGCTTGTGCTTGTATTTGAGTGTTTCTGTTTAAAATAATCTTGGGAGGCATGTTATGCTTTAAAACTCTATGTATTGAGTTCATTTTTTTGCAAAAGAAGAAAAGTTCTAAAAAAGGAAATTTTCAAAATCAGTGATGTACAGAAAAGAGTTTTTTTTATAGTAATACATATTAATATGATTTGTATATATTTGATTTACATGATAAATAAAAACTACATAAGCTATTTACTCTAAGTAAATTACTATTTATATATAATATACAAAAACAACTCATACTATACCAAAGATGTATAATAAAGGTACATGATACTCTTTTAATTTTTTCTGAAACAATTATTAAAAGTAATCCAATTATCAAACCATTGTATTTACTCTTACCTATACTATAGATTTTAAGTACTTCAGTATGATGCGCAAATTACTTCTCTCATCAAAGTCTCCTAATAAAAAGCATTACCCATATTTGCGCATGTTGATCAGCATCCTACTGATTTAATATTTATTTTTTTAATCAAAACAAGGGTCCTAATTCCAGTTAGAAGTTGTTTCCATTAAGAGGTTACAGTATCTGCTCTTGAATACAGAGTTATATACTTGTGGATCTAGACCATCTCGAATCAAGTTGTTGAACTGGGCTGTGATAGGTCTCAATGTTGTTTGGAACTTGTTTGTAACATGTTTACCTAAGTCTCCTGATGAAAACATGATTTTACACCTGAAAGTCAAATAACAACTGCTAAAACGATCTTAGGAAACTATAAGTATTTTGATAGGACAAACATCTTTTATTAAGGTCAGAAAGATGTTATCAAATAGAATTTCAAGATAATCAAGGATTTAAACCTCTAGCCATGAAACATCAATGATTTGCTAGAATACAAAATATTTCAGATCACATGACCTTATCACTGATTCTGAAGCTCCGAGGTAATACGAGACCTAAATTACTAATAGCATATAGACAAACATCAATAGATTTATAGTAATAATTGTGTTTTATTATAATTGTCTTTATCATATTGTTTTTTATTTTATTTTTATTTTTATTTTTATTAATTATATACATATAATCTATCCAAAGAACCACTAAGATTATATGTATATTAGTTTATATATTTTTATTATATTTATTTATATTGAGAAAACATATATTTAAAGGTTGTCTTTTTTCTTTGCTAACAACTCAGGGTTGTCTTCTTCTAGTTTACATTTAATAAAGTTTTTCTTTAACTAAGATACATAATAATAAAATAACTTTCTAACATTGCATATGTTACACTGCCTATCATGGTTAAACCAAATGAATCATTGGTTAGCTTATAGTCATTGATATCAAATTTGTCTTTAATGATAGTAATCTGGTAGTTGCCAGGTTGATTGCTATTATGCTCAATCAGATTTTGGATATCCCTTTCAATTGGATAAGCCAAGTTATTGACAAAATACATGACTAGTTCCCTGAGTACTTTCTGGTGCTACTTTATGTTGTGAAGAAAAAGGCTTGAAAGTGTTTGTTTTATGCTTTACTTTTTTTATTGAAGTTTTGATTATTTCAACCTCTATAGTTATTTGTATTGTGCCTTATTTGTGTGTTCTGTTATAGTATTTCTTTCTAATAGTATGGCTGGTAAAGTCAAGGCTATACTTTAAACACTTGCATAATTTAGGATGATTTGATTATTTTCTTGCAGTTTGCTTATCAACAGGCATACCAGGTTTTTTGCTACACCGTTATTTATCTTTTCAAGGTCAACATTTTTTTTTCTTGTTAGAAGAGCCTGATACAGGTTGTGTAGCAAGAACTTGTTATTTAGAGTTATTAAAACAGATTAAAGAAGCTTGACTTATTCACTTGAAAAAAAGTTTTTTTACTTGAAATAACTGTTCAGTTGATCCCATGTATTTGAATATAGTACTATATGAAAAGCTTATGTCTATTGAGATATTCATTATTGTTGTGGTTTGGATATAAAGAAAAATAAAAACAATGTTTTTTCTCTTTTTTAAAATTTTCTAATAAGGAAATTTTTACGAATTTTGATAGGAGTGGGAAAAGTTTTTTTAAGGTTGTCTTTTGTTATGTATTGTGGTAGTTCAGAAAGGTTAATATGTTTTAATAGTATCATGTTATAATAATTTTTTAGGCTTTTGATCGTATAGTTGTTGGGAAATTTTAATATTAAAATTTCTAATGGTAAGAGTTTTTGAAGATGAAGAATATATATTGTAACGAGATATGTGAGTTGGGTGTTACACAGTTGGATTTTTTGTTGTATTTAATTTTCTTAATGAAATTGTGACTGCTTTCAAGATTGAGTCTCTGATAAGATTTCATTGGTTATCTATGGAGGTTTTTTGTGATTCATGTTATTGGATACAATTTTCAATTTCTTGTTGAAATTTGATCCAGTTCTTTTTTAATATTTGCTATCAGTTAAATCTGATGTTCTTTTTGCAGTGTACCTGATATTTGAATATTGTGAATTGCCATATTTGGTCAATTCTACTTTGGTTATTTCTTGTGTTGCACTATGTGTATTGTTGTTGATATGGATTAATGTAATTAAATGAGTCTATAAAGCAGTGGTTCATAGGAAATGGTATCAGTTTGCTGGTTCTGTTAAGCGAGATATTAGAGTTTTTGTCTAATGTAAGATCTTTGATTTCAATAAGATCTCCTGTGAAAATTGTTGGTCAGTTGTTGTTTAATGCTTCAATGATCAATGTATTATATTATTGTTGTATTTCAGTTCTAAGTTTATTGTTGGTATATGAAATATAGATCTCAATTATGTGAATATATTGTTTATTTGGGAATGCTAAATCTAGAAAAATAATATCATCTAGGATTTTGTTTTTGTTGTGGACTCTAGTAGCTAGTTGAGGAGCAAGGCTAATAGTAATTTCTTGTCTATATATTGTTGAGTTGTGTGATTATCATGTTTTGTATATGTTAGATTGCCAATATTGTGAAGCATGGGTATTTCCATCTATTTTAGTTGTAATAATAATATCATATAGATTGTTTTTATGATATTAAAACCACAATAGTCTTTTGATTTCAGATGAGATCCCTTGAATATTTCTTGTACAGATTCTCCATGAATTATTATTCTAGTGAGTATTTGTTGAAAATCGTGGTTCTATATTTTGTGTACTTTATACAAGAGTTGTATTTTGTATAGATACTGTGAAGGTGAATAAAGGAGTGTATTGGATTGAATAAAGTAATTGGTTGATAAATTTTTTGATTTATGGTTGGAACTCATTGATTATTATTGGGAGAAAAAGTTGTGTTTACAAATGAGTTGTAAGAAGTTGAGATGAATATATTGTACTGGGATAGTTACTATTCTCTTTCTAGAAATACTTAATGTAACGTTGATATTGTTATCTTCTTTAAGATTGTTTGCATTTGAAGTAGTGGGTTCATTGGTATCTTCTATGTTTGTGTAAAAATCTTGAATATCATTTTTCATATTATCAATTTTTTGGTTGATATTTGTAAGATCTTGTTTGATTAAGTTAATTTCTAAGTGTAAGTGTTTAAGGATATTGTAAATATCTTTAAGAGTGGGATTTTTAGTATTAGGAATTTGTTAATGGTTGCTATTTGTTTCACTATAAATCTTTTGTTTTTCTTTTACTTTGACTGCATCTGCAAAAGATCTAGTATTGGATAAGATATGGGTTCAATTCTTCTTGTTATTAGTGTCTGCTGGTTTGTATCTGTTATATAAATACCCAAATCTTTGTGTATTAAGTTGATTTTGGATACAAATCTATAGCCTAGATGGAGTAGTCTTTAATCAAGTGTTCAGTGCTAGAGCATATGTTGCATGTTTTTTTTATAGTTGCCACCCAAATAAGTTCGGTAGTACCAATTACTATGTTAGTATTTTTAGCACGTGTTAAGGCTTCTTTATTTTTGAAGCTAAGAAAGGTGATTCTTTTTCTATTTTATTGTGAGGTTCTGTGAATATAACAGATTTGTGCTTTGATTTCTTTAATGATGTCTTTTGAATCGAATCTCGTAGTATCAGAAGAAAGATTGGTAAGTTTAAGTGTGAATCTATTTCTTTCTTCTCTGATTAGTCTTGTGTTAAGGAAGAAGAAGATTTTGATTAAATCTCCTTTGAAGGATATTGACCATATATTACTAATATTGTTATAATCTTGTTAGTTGTGAAACTTGATATTGGCTGATTGCTATATACCAATTGTTTGCATTTTTATAGATTTGATATCATCAAATTTGAACAAAGCTGTATGGACATTTACAGATAATGCATTTGAAGAAATGTTCCATGCTCTGATCATTTTTTGTTTGGCTTTAATGCAATTGCAAACTGATACTAACTGCATATGTATCATGGTGTTATCATTAATTTTTATATTTTTTTTTGCTTTTTTTTGCATTTTTTTCTGTGTCAAAAAAGCAATGATGTTATTGATATCTTGTGCTTTATTGAGTCTGATTGAAATGAATGATTCATAGTACAAAAAAATTTTTTGAACCAATTTTAGTTTACTGTGATCATCTTATATCCACACACAAAAAAGATGTCTGCAAGAAATTTTTGTTTTTTACTAATAAAGTCTTAATATTATTTTTAATTAACTTAAAGTTTTATTTCAAGAGTACTTCCAAATCTTTTCTTTTGTTTATATTTATTTTTAATAAAAAATTAACTTTCTATGACCTAGAAAAGTCAAGAAACACCTTTTCTATTTATGACAAAAAAGTTCTATAAGAAAGAAGAACTAATAGTATAATACTTAAAATCTTTTATATTAAAGCATATCTATAGAAGTTTTAATAATAAAAGGTGATGAATATCAAGCCATATTTTCAAGGTGCCTACTCACTATATCTTTTCTCTTATAATTACTTAAAATTTTTTGATTTTCTGAAAATTTTGCTTGATCTTGAATTTTAGATAACACAATCCATTATAAAATATAATTGGTGAATATAAAACATATTAGTAGTTAAATATAAACAAGTTCTTACTAATTATTCTATATATTTTGTTAATGTTATTAGTGATAAGAAGAATTGATTGATATTCCATTTCTATTCCACTTCTTCAATTGAATTAATCTATAGATCAAGTCAATAAAATATAAGTGACAAGTTTCTAAATAATGAAAAAGTTACTATTTGTTCAAGTTAAAGTCTTTCACTTTTATTAGCCTGGGTAGGCAAAGTTCAAGACCAAGATCTCCTTTTTATTCCAGTTAGGCAATAAGATCAAATAGTCTCTAGTCCATACTAAGCTTCAGTTCTTTAGTTATAGTGAGAATGTATTCTTTTAAAAGTTATTAGATAATATCATAATCAATAAGAATCCTTGTTATTATTCAGAATCTTCTTACTATTACGAAACAAAAGGATTGGTGAGGAATCTGACCTTTTAAATAATAGAAGATATTCAACAATAAAATTTCTTTATCTATGTATAACTGTTGAAAGATATTATACTAAAACAACATGACTCAGTTTTTATTGAGCCACATAAGAACCTGAGGTCTATCATAAGTCACTCATTTATTACAGATAGATAAAAAATTATTACTCAAAAAAAGTTGGAATTAAGTGTATTATTGGAAATAAAGATTATTATTAGATAATAAGTCTCCTTAGATGGTATACAAAAAGATAATTAGGATAAAAAATAAATAAGTTCCTCAAATAGTTAGAAAAAGAAAGAATATTCTAATTGGGTATTTCTTATTGAAAAGAAATTTGAAAAATAGGCTTTTGGAAGAAGCTAGAAATCTTTTTTTCAATTATTTTCTTATTATTTATTTAGATGTTTTTAAATATTATCCTTTCTTTTTTCAACCCATCCTTTTGTAGTTTTTTGTATTTCAGTGATTTAGTATAATATATAGTAGTGACAATTTGCTGATAATAATATTATAGACTAGAAGAATTTTTATCCAAAAACATTGTAGAGTGAAATATTGTTTTCAAGATTAAACTTAGAAACTTTTATACTTATAAAATAATAGTTTAGCTGTAATATGTATTATGCTTTTTGAATAAAAATATACCAATGTTTTCAATTAATTAATAAACTAACAATCTAGTTAGGATACAAATATTTAAAAAAAAACTTAACTAAAGGTTTAAAAAAAAAAATAAAGTTAATTTATTATTATTATTTTTAAAAAGGTATTTCTTCTAAACTTTATATTTTTAAAATAATAAAACTTTATAATTTTTTTTAATATATATTTATTTCAGTTAACAAATATATATTTTTATTTTCTAAAATATTATTAACTTTTTTTCATAAATTCCTAACTACTATTTTTAAAAAAATATTTCTTTAAAACTTTTCTTAAAAACATTTGCTTTACTTAATAATAGTTATATCTTACTCTTATTGTTTATTTTTTTCTTTTAAAAACTTTTTACATAAGAAGTTAATAGCAAAAATCTTTTTTAGAAAGAAAAAATCAGATAAAAAAAAATACTTTGTTTCTTTTTTATGGAGATTTCAAAGTTTAGAAAAAAGTATAAATCAATAATTTTATATCAACTTGATAATCTGATATTACTATCATAGGTAAAAAGAATCTTTTTCTTAATATATAGTAGTTTTTTTTATTTTTCTAAAAAATTTTATCTACTTTAGAATAAATCTAAATTTTTTAATATATTAGATTTTAAACAAATAATTGTCTAAAGATTGGAATTTATTATTTATAATTAATAGAAATATAAATAAAAATACATATATTATATAATATAAATATATTTCTTGAGTTCTATAAGAATTTTAGATTTATTATAAATTATAAAGTCCAGTTATATACGATTGCTTCCAAAAGTTTGAGTTTACTTACTATGTTTTTATTATAAATTTCAACTTTGACAATTTTTAAATTATTAACTATGTAGTCGAAAATTATAAAAATTATATATATTGTGTCTTGATACTTATTCTATTTCTTATATTTTTTATTATTGCTAAATATCTTTATTTTTTTATTAATTATCATATGATTTACAATAACAGCCAATCAAACTCCTCCAAAAATAAAAATTTGATAAAGAAAGAAATTTTTTAACTATAAAAATTATATATAAAAAATTTTTAAAAAAAATATAATAAATAAAACTGGTATTAAGATATAATATATATAAATTTTATAATTTTTGGTTGTATAATTAAGGATTTAAAAATTGTCAAAGTTGAAATTTATAATAAAAACATAGTAAGTGGACTCAAACTTTTGGAAGCAACTGTATAATAGAAAATGATAGTATTATCTGGGCATCTAATAATTATCATAATATCTTGTAGTTTAGTAATGTACAGTTAAAATGAATTCTGAAGAACTTTATAACTATATGACAAATAATGGAATCTATTATAGAAAGATAAATATAATTATTAAAAATGTATTCATTATTTTGTTTCAAAACTAATATACTTTTAGTTTTTATTAATATTAAAGTTTAGTAAAATAATTCAAAGATCTCCACTAGACCTATGGGTCCATAGTGCAGTGGTTAGCACTCCGTAGGTTATATTACAAGATGCAGATTCAAATCCTCTAGGGGGCTAATGTGATTCCCCTGTCAGTAAAGTAGGTAGGATCTGTGTCCATTGGCCTAACTATAAATTAACCAATGTTTCTAAAGATAGTGACTGGTCTATATGAAGATTGTGATTAGTCAAAAATCCAAGATTAAGTAGGATTATCCTTGATATGACTGTGTTACTCAATGATAATAAAAAGAGTAGATTCCAAACCGGTAGTGTACCTCTTAAGACAAAGTGCATGGCTGTGCCTGTTTTCACAGACTTTACTATTGGGAGGCCTTGGTGGAAGGCAACAAAGCCACGGACCACTCTGAAGAACCAAACGAACCAGGGTTTAGGATACTGTAATCGACAGCCTGATAATCAGAATATTCTTAAGAAAAAAATTGTTCTGAGAAAAATTAAGATGGATTAGCATGTCTTTCCGAATAGGTAATATTAGTATATAATATTATGTAGGATATATACAGTATATATAGCTACTCATATATAGATAGATCTACTATAAACATTATATATACAATACTTGTTGATATATGTAACACACTAGTTTATCATGTATGATATATAAGTGAACAGATCCATAATGTACACTGTTTACACTTGAGCAGGCATGAGCATATAATTAATAAAAAACATGGATCAATAGAAATACCATAAAAAGAAAAGAAAAGGTAAAAAAACATCTCAAAATATACTATACAAAACAGAACTCAATTAGCCAATATGATGAACATAATTGGCAATATAATCAAAAGACAATACAATATTTTTTATATATTTAGCTATAGTACTAACAGAGTCTAGACACATTAGTTCCCAATGGGAACAACAAGCCATAAGGGATTTGAGTAATCAATTAGCTTTTTAATAGAATAATATAGAGGATACATAAAGAAAAGAGTTAATAAATGCTTATTAAAATTAATAAAGTAGGCCTGTTGCACTTATTAAAAAAAAAAAAAAAAGATCTCCATTTCGATTGGCATTAGTACATTGGTTTGATTTTAAATAAAAAAAAACTCTATATATATATAAATGCACATATCTTAAATTAACAAATATACAGTATATAATTTTTTTTTTTAATATAACCTTCTGTTAGACTAGTTATATGTATTTTATTAAACAATTGTAAGCTATATATTATATATGTATCATTAAAGTTAAATATCTAACTAACTCACTCATCAAAGTCTTACATTTATCTAGAACTTTAAGTGCAACTTCAGGAGTAATTTATTGCTCCATTAATAGTTCAGGTAGAAACCCTTCCAACTTCTAACATCATCACACACAGGTCACTACTACAGATTACTGCATGATGTTCAGACAAGGATCAAAACCCAACCACTTCATCCCATATTTAATCCTATTTCTTATAATTTCTATCAGATTTTTGTTTTCCCTTTTTTTTACTTCTTCTCTTTGCCTTGTGCTTTTGTGACTAGGATTATCTTGCAAGTCTTGCCTTCTTGCTTCCTGGGTCTTCTTATACTTTGCTATTTTATCAATTCTTTGTTCTTGTTTCTATTTTATGATCTTTTCATATTTCACATTCCAAACTTGTTTTCAGATCTGGTTGCAAATCTTTTTTTGTACTTTTAGAATTCATTTTTTTGCCATTGTTTCCAGCTTCTTTCCATAACAGTTTAGGTTGGTAGCTTCTTTGATTGTGTCACTTTCTACTAATTCTGCACAAAAGTTGAGGGTGCTTGAACCAGTTTGTGAGGCTGATTATATTAGTTTGGAGGCCTATTTATCTAGTTCATCTTTTTCTTTTTTATTGTCAACTACTAATTATATCATTTTTTCATCTACTTCTCTCTTACGTTCTTGATACAACTTGTTAAATTCTTTAAGAAAAGTCTCAGATCCTTTTTGCCATGTCACTAGGATCTCAATCTTATAACCAGAGTATTCTAATAAGTGTTCTATTATTTCTTGATACTGATTACATGTTATATATCTTGCTTGCTTGTATAAGTCTGGTCTTCTTATTACTAGCTTGCTTAAGGTAGGTAGTTCATCATTGGTCAGTTTGATCAGGAAACTTCTTCTCTATAAGCTTTTGAAGGAGATATCCCATGTATTTTCATCTTTTAACCTATTCCATGCCAGATCCCATGAGTAGGTTTGATACTTGTGAACTTGGTGATGCTATTTTGTCTCTATTCTGTATTGCTGTGTCCATGATAGAGCTATTGATCTTTTATTGATTTGCTTGATAAACCGTCATATTGGACTGCCTATCACTTCTTTTTGTCATATAGTTTCTGTGTATATCTTGCTTAATTTGAGACTCTTTCATTCTATTGCTGGTAGATTTAATACCTTTTTGACCAGTCGGTCTGCTTCTTCATTCCATAGATCATTAGAGTGGGCTTTAGCCTTGGGCAAAGTTAATTGGATATGTTTTTCTTTATAAGATCTAGCATTCTTACCTATAATGACCAATTCTTTTCTTTTAACCATCTTTTGTTTATCATTTTTGGATCTTCTTTCTCTAGCTTTTTCCATTTAGAAATGCAGACTTGACTATCTGTGAAGATCTCAACAGTACTGTCTATTATAGCTACTAAAGCTTTTGTAACTAGTGCCACCAGTTCTATCCTTGTGAACAAGATCTAGTTTTTAACTCTTGTCTGAAATTTACTTTATTTTCCAGCTCCTTCTGTTGTATCTATGCTGTACCCATTTTTGCATTCTCATTTTATGGTCAATTAAGGATCTATCAGAGTAGAAGATCAGCTTCTCCTATGATCCTTGATTGCACTGGAAAATTTCAAGTAGATGATCTTGATATACTCCTTACTTAACATTATCTCTGAGTATTTCTTGTTCCCAATTTCCTATTAATACTTGTTTCATTTTTTCAATTTGGTCATTTG
>CAJVPT010006751.1:0-10736 GCA_910592055.1 Acaulospora colombiana
TTTCAGTATTATAATTGTTTTCTGAAGGTTGAATATATATGATTGGAGGAAACACTTTTTTTAGAACTTTCTTTCCTATATCACCAATAATGTATCGAGACATATGAGTGTGACCAATAGGAGCTTGTTTATATTCCAAAAACTGATATGTTTCGTATTAGCCAATCACCTTTGATAAGAATTTGTGCTACCAAAAATTTAGGATCAAACTGCGGTAGACAAAATTCTTCAGAAAACCATAAAAGTGATAGCTCTAAGAGACCCACAAGTGACTAGAAAGGGAAAAATAAGTCCTTCTGTCATTAAAAACCTTTATACAGTATATCTCTCACTTCAAAGGTTAAATAGATATTCAAGTACTTCACAGTTAGTTCTTCTTCCTTTGGGAACCTTCTTGCCATTAGTATCAAAGATATTGCTTGACTTTTCTTGGTTACTAAGAGTAAGGTTTTTGAATGAAGAGGTTTGTAAACAATAGGGGAAGGGTATAAGTGACTCTTAAAGTCATACTTCAAGTTGTTTTAAGAAAAGTATTAAGACTTTATTAGTAAGGTAGTATAAAAACTTCTTGCAAACATCTTTTTTGTATGTGGTTAGAGAATCAGCAGAAAAAGATATATATGATATTTATATTGTTATAATTTAATTAATTATATATTATTATATAAATAATATCAAATATTATATAAATATGAATAATTTTTTTCACAAGTTTTATAAATTTTTGGATAAATTTTTTTTTGTTTTTGTTTTTTTTTTTTTTTTTAACACTGGCTAAACCAAAACTTTATTGAGGAATCCTTATATAAGATAGAGAAAATAGAGTTTCTCTGAAACTATATATAAGAAATATTTATACAAATAAAGTATTACAATAGAAGAGCTCCTTTATAGAGATTTCATATTGAGACCTGACCACCTCTTGAAAAGGAAAGAGGGCTAGTCTAAGGTCTAACTAGTGCTAAAAAAAATTTCTTGAAACTATGTGAACCACCAGATAATTGATTTAAATTTTCTACAATTGCCAATTATTTATCAGAAATTACTATTGGACAATCCAACACCTTGCGAATTATCTATCAGAATATTATATTTCTTCATCTTTAGAAGAGATTGAGATAAAAAGGAGAGGAGGGGATTACTCATCCAAAGACTTGGTGGGACCTATAGCCAGAGTGATACCTTAAAACCTTTGATAGGATTGATGAATCTAATTCTGTAAATAATATCATTTTCAAGCATCTGCTGCTTATCTAAGAAGGTACAAACTTTCAAAGGTAGATTCAACCTAGAGGGAATTCTTTCATTCTGACAAATGTTTTCAACTAGTACTTCACTATAAATAAGAATGGTAAGTACCACTGGTGGCTTTAAAGCCTTTTTTAAGGGTGAGGTTTCATCGAGAGCCTTGATATAGCTTTAATTTCTAGTCCTTCAGCAAATAATGGATCAGATATAAAAAACCTACCAATTAGAAAAACTTTCTATCCACCTTGTTTATTTTTTATAAGAAAAAGAATAGATTTTTAGCTATCTATGGGAGCAAAGAGAATCTATTTAACTGTCAAGGATAGGTAATTTTGATTCTAAAAATGATTGAAATGTCTTGTAACCTTTGTTATAGTTGGATAGACTCTTTTCTATTTTCTAAGATATATTGGGTACTATGGCTTATATTTACCTACACAAATCTGAAAGGAACTTATAGTGGATCTCAAGTTCTTATAGAGCTAAGGAAATGCATTCAGGTACGTGAGGTGACCAATAGGAGCTTGTTTACTTTTTTTTACTAATATGAGCTCTATCTGTCCAATCATGGCATAAGAAACTTTGTACTATCAAAAATTTAGGATCAAATTGAAGTAGGCAAAATTTCCTAGAAAAAACTCAAAAATGAGCACTATTAGAGTGAACAATATGACAAAGAGAGTAGGAAACTTGTCTCTTGTCATCACAGACACTCTGTGTTGTTTTTCTATAGTATAAGATAATGATACATTAGTTTTTCTTTCTTTTAGAACTTTTTTATTATTGGTAGGTGAGATGTTTCTTGACTTTATAGTCACTAGAAGTCAAGGTTTTGTTTGAAGAGAAGTATTACAAGGAGGAAAAAGTGAGTTTGTGATGTCTCTTGAAGTTTCCTTCAAGTTAGTTTAAGGAAAGTGATAAGACTTTATTAGTAAGAGATATAAAAACTTCACGCGAACATCTTTTTAGTAAGTGGTCAAAGGATTAGTAAAAAGAGTTTTGAAATTTTTAAATAAATAATTATTAAATTTTTAATAAATAGTTAATGAGCTTTTAATAAATAATTTAATAAATTTTTAAGAAATAGGTTTAATTAATAGTTGCTGAATTTTTTAATGAATAGTTGATGAATTTTTGATAAATTTTTTGTGAATTATTAATAAATTAATGTTACATTTTTATTTAATTGTTAATAAATAATTTTGTAATGAATTTATAATAAATTATTGCTAAATTGTTAATGTATTATTTAATAAATTGTTAATAAATTTTTTGACAAATTGTTAATATATCAATTTTTTTTATTGTCAAATTTTTGATTGCTGAATTTTTGATTGTCAAATTTTTGATTACCAAATTTTTAATTGCCACTTTATTGCTGAAATAGTAATATGCTGAGTGATAGCAATCAAAAAGAATTCAACAATATTTTTATTATTAAATTTATCAAATTCAGCAATAATTCAGCAACAAATATTAAAAGCAAAGGCAAAAAATAATTATCAAAAGATAATAATATAATAGAACAAGATTATAATTAAGATATAATAATATTTTCATAAAAGAAATAATAAATCTTTTTTGTAAAAAAAATAAAAAAGAAAATAATAATGAAATTTCTAAAAAGGTAGAGAAAATAAGTATATATAATATTAGAGGTATTATAGACAAGACAAATCAAAAAAGTCTTATTGAAAAGATATTAAAACAAGAAATATGTATATTAAGACTATGTAAAACAAAACTTATTTATATTAATACATAATATATTTTTAATAATCAAAAAGTCTATAAACATTTTTATAGTATTAATAATAATATATCTTTTGAAGTAAGAGTCAATTTTCTAATTAAAAAAAATTTAAAAAAAATAGAATTAGTAAAGAAGGATAAAAGATATATAATTGCAACTAATCTAATATATAAAAAAATTTTGTATAATACAGATTTATATTTTCTTAAATAAACAAAGGTATAAGAAAGTACAAAAAAATTAACTAGCCTTATTAAAAAAAAATATGAATAAGGATCTTATACAATTGTGATAAAAAACTTTAACATAATATATAATCCATAAGAAGATAAATAATCATTATTTAAAGTTAAGTTTAAATTATTATAGTATTTAAAAATTTCTTATTTAATTTTTTAGATAAATAGGAATTTATTGATATGAAAATTATATAAAAAAAGCAAAAAAAAGATATCAATAAGATAGAACCTAACAAGTAATAATAAAATAAATTACATTTGAATATAATATAGTCTAATAGGCTGCTCTTTACATTGATTTAATAATTAAGATATGAAAAACATTATAAAAAGTAATCACATTATACTCTTAATTACATTATATAACAAAATTTTTTTCAATCAACAAAACCCCTACTAATGGACAAAAATAAATCAATATAAAAAGAATATCTTCAATATAAAGACAAGTCTTTCAAGAAGTCTAGACTATAAATTCAAAACAATATTAGAACTTTTGCTTCAAAAGGAATTTAAGTTAAAAAAAAAAGAAGTCAGATAGATAAATTCTAAAAAATATTTGAAAAACCAATTTGTAAAGCAATCTTTAATTAACTTATAATTAGAAAATTAGTTTTATATAAAGAAATGGGATATAAATAAAATTTAAAATTTGTTAAATATAGAAAAATCTTGTAACTTAAAGACTTTTCAATAAAGTAGAAATATAAAAATATATAATCAAACTATAGATACTCAATTTTATTATAAAAAAACATAATATTATTACAAGCCTAACCATTAAATTGAAAATCTTTATATTCAATACAATATCTTTAATATATTCCAAAGATCTTTAAAAAAAGATACATTCAAATCTCTAAATACAATATCTTAGGATCAAGGACTATATTGTATTTATAGAGATTTTCCTTATTAAGAAAGATTTTTTGATTGAACAAATTTTTTTTTTATTATATAGTATATAATTTTAACGAAAGTTACTTAAAAAATTTGACTCTCAAAATCCTAATTATTAATTAAGAATTATATAATAAAGTTTTATTTTATCAAATTTATCTATTTTTCATAAATGAATTTCTTCAAATTATTAGTAGCTTTTAAATAACTGCTGGTTTTATCTTATTAAATTAGAAATATTTTTATGTTTTCTAAACTTTTTAATGTCTCATTAGTACTCACTATTAAGATTTTATTATTATTATTCATCTTATTATCATGTTTTTTACTAAACAAAGAAATAATATAATTACTTTAAGAAAACTCAAAAATAATATCTTTCTATAGAAAAGACAAATACTTGTTTTTTATCATTGCTTCAAATAAACTTAACCTCATAATGGATTCAAACCATTAAGTAAATAATTTGTTATTTAATGCCTAAGTTTCATCTCCACTGAAAATATTATTAGAAAGAATCTTGGTAGCTTTCTAGCAATTAGAAATAATGTCAGTTATAACATCATCTCAAGCTTGAATAATATATTATATTGCTAATAAAATACTTATTTTTAAATTTTTGATATCTTCTCCACTCTCGATTTATTCTAATATTCACTGAATATAATATCAACAGTAATACTTTTTAAATAATATAATAATATTAGTATTTATTAGTTGGATTTTTGCTATTGTGTTTAATGGTAAAAAATATATTTCAACATTTGAGAGACTTACTTCTTCAGCAATATAACTTGAACAGTTGTTTTAAATAAGTAAAACAGGTTGATCTCTATATAATTTGAAAATTTCAATATCAAAATTACTCAAGTATTCTTAAAACAAGATTGTTAATATTTAAGCACTGTTATTAATATGATAAGACATCCTTAAATTGTTGAAATTTATATTCTTAAAGCACTACAGTTTTACATATTTACTAATTATCAAAGGATTTAACTTGTGTGAACTATCAGCATTTATACATAAAGCTATAGATAGATGTTTTTTATTTTTTTTTTATTCTGAGAGATATATAATCACTAGCAATTTATTAGATTTCAATTAATAAAACAGATCAGTTTATCCATATTATAAATCCTGTCTAACAAAAATTTTAATAATTTTTTATACAATGATGGAAGATTTTTGATAATATATTCTAATCACTTGAATCTATTTTACCATAAAGTTTTTGTAATTGTATTTTGGTTCATTCTTTAAATTTCTAAAGTTAATTAAAAAAAATTGTAATTTATTCTTGGGAATTTGTAATCTTTTAGCAAATAATTTAGCTTTTGCTATAATAATTGCATTACTCAAAATGATACAATATTTGTAAATTAGTATAAACTCTATAAGTGTATACTTAAGTTCAGAAAATTTGCCTGATTTATACTGTTTTTAATTAGAGTTAATAATATTCTTATTTAAACATTTAAACTGTCTTTTAAAATTCAGGAAACTATGATTTATGAACTATAATATTCTATTTAGTTTTAATTCAATTGATATATACTTCAAGGACTACTTTATTATTATGGGTATATTAATAAAGTTTAAATTTTTGTTTATCAGTTAAAATAGTTTTATTGGATTGATTGTATGACATTTTTAATTTATTTTTTGCCTTCTCTTCAAATTCCATCATCTTTATATTCTTTGATAAAGAATAATAACAAAATTATTGTAATATATAATAAATATAAAATACTAATTATTTTGTATTTATGTAATTTTTTTTGTTATACAGATTATTATGTTTTTTTTATTTAAATAATTTAATTGATTTTATTAATTTTACTATATACTTGTCACTCTTATTCCCTTTCTATCTGATCTTTAAATTATTGATTTATAATCAACATAAAGAAATTATCATTAGTTATTACCTTGGACATTCATATTATGCTATTACCAAAGTTGTCAGATGTCATCATTCTTCAGTTATGATGTTTTTTCTTCTCTATAAAAATATTAATTATGTTTCTATAAAAAAAAAAACTTCCAACAAATAGCAATCCAGTTGATCACTTACTATTGATTAGCATAGTCTACCAAAGACATATTAAACAATTTATTATTACAAAGCATCACTATTTCCTTTTTATCAATAAACTTTATATAGAATAGAAAGAAAAAGAAGATTACCAGTTGTATACTAGGACTATAATCCATGCGATTCCATTATTTTATCATGGTTTTCTTATCAAATTAGATTTTTTCAGCAAGACAATGATTGGGTATTCACTGCACAAGTAGCACAAGATGAATTTATCAAAGAAAATATCAATATATTTGTCTAGCCTGCTAGAAGCCTTGATTTGAATCCTATTGAAAACCTCTAAATTATGATTGAAAATAATTTACAAAGAGGTTGACTGTTTTGTATTAATCTTGTATAATTATAAAAAATGATACATAACAAATAAAAAACAATTCCTTTAAATTTTTCATGCCATCTAGTTAATAGCTTGTCCATCCTATTAATACTATAATTGAAGCAAAAGGTGGTGTAGCTAAATATTGAAAAATAATTACTAAATTGTAATGATATAAATAAAAAAAAAATTAAATAAAGTTTCACAATAATTTTGTTACTCCCTATAATATTTACATTAAACAATTGAAACTAATGAAAAAGTTTCAATACTAATGTAAAATAAAACAAACAGTTTCTAATCCAAACATTTAAAGAGTCTTTTCTTTGCATAATTAAAACCATAATAATAATAATCAATTAATATTTTTTTATTCCAAAATTATTATAAACAAGATAAAGACAAATACTTAAAAAGAAAGTAGCAATTCTTCACATATAAAACTCAATCTGCAATAAATAATGCTGAATAGTAATGTTGATATTAATAATGTATGTGAAACAAATCACTTTGTGTTAATTCTTTTATATTATATGAATCACATTAATTGTACTTAAGAAAATAAATCTATTAGAATAGGATTCGCAAATCTATTGCATTGCAGAAAAGGGAAGGTTGCATTTATTTACTAAGTTCTAAACTTAGGATCAAACAAAATGTTGTATTTGAAAGGCATAACACTAAATAGTAACTATATCCTTAAAAGAGAAATAGAAGAAATATATATAATACTATACCTTAATACAAGAAAGTCCACTAGAAGAACATAAGATCTAAAAATCTCCAACCCCAAGTCAGCACTTGAAAAAAGTATTAAAGAAGTGATTTACAATCAAAGCTCTTTAAAGATTCAAAATAATAGAGTAAATCATATGGATATCGAAGCCTGGAAAGAAGCTATTATCAAAGAATATATTAAAGAAAGAGCATATCAAGATCACTTAATAGATATACCCCAACATAATCTTGGATTTAAAAAAAAACCAATCTTCTATTCTGACGGATCACTTACTAATCATGGAAAAGAAGATATGAAGATGGGAATAGCTTGGATCCAATCAGGAAAAGAAGAAAAAGAAAACAAGTTCCAAATAGAAGTAAACAATTGATCCTTGTCTACAAGAGTAGAATTGATAGCAATTATAACAATACTCCTGATAATCCCAATTAAAAGCATGGTGGAGATCTTTACAAATAGTCAAACATGTATTTCCAAGTAGAAATCCTTAGAAAAAGAAGACCCGAAAAGGACACACAAGGAATGACTCAAAGAAAAAAATTAGTTACTATGGATATGAATGATAGAGCTAATAAAAAAGAAAAATATAGATCTAAAGCTCACAAAAGTCAAGGCACATTCAAATGATCCTTATAATAAAAAAGCAGATGCCTTAGCTAAGAAAGCCCTAAAATTTTCATCAATTGAATGAAAAGATCTCACTTCACACAAAATTATAATTGAAATTAAATGGCAAGGAATAACTCTAGATAATCCAATTAGGCAGTTTCTTAAGAATATTAATAATAAGACAACAGTCTATCAGTAGACATAACAAAACAGAACAGAGAAAAAATGGAGTCATCAGATTTCAAAACACTAAGCTCATACATGGGACCTAGTATTGGAAAGGGTTAAGGATGGATGGATACATATGGGATATATCTTTTAAACAATCCCAACAAAGAAGCTTTCTTATTAAACTGGCCAATAATGAGCTACTCACCTTAAGTAAGTTGGTTGTAAGAAAACTGGATCTATACAAACAAGTGAAATGCATCACATATAGTCAACAAGATGAAATCATAGAATACTTGTTTGAATGTTTAGCCTATAAAGATCAGCTACAAGAGGTATGGAACAAAGAAGTAAATGAAATCATTAGAAACTTTAAAAAGCTATTATGGAAAAAAAAGAGAGAGGCCGAAGAAAAAAATTCTAGGCTAAGTATTGATGACCATGAAGAAATAGAAGAGTTTGACAAATGGATTGCTAAAGTAGTGAAACAGACTTCTGGAACAAATCAGAATATACTAAGTTTCTGTACTGATCTTATAAGAACCAACCTTATTCTAGAAGTGGCAAATCTAAAATGTTATGGTAAATGTATAAAAAGAACAGCAAGAAAGTAGATATTAAAAATGCAAAAAAGAGTTTACAACCAAATCTAAAAAGAAGTCTGAAACAAGAGATGCGAAAAGATAATTAAATGGGAATGAATATAGAAAATTAGTAAAAAAGACAAAACAAAAAGACCTCCTTGTCTATAAGGTCAGAAAACTACACTTCCTAAGAAAAAAAACTCACTACCTGAAAAAAAAAACCTTGAATATTAAAGCCTTCGAGAAAATTTAACAAGAAGAGTAGAGTATGAAATAAAATGGTTAGGTTTTAAGCTTTGTCAGAACCTCACAAAGTGATCTGCAGTAGTGACCTGCAGACAATAAAGTTAACAGTTGGAAGGATCTTTACCTGAACTGCTAACGGAGTGATAAATCACTTCCAAAGTTACACTTAGAGTTTTAATAATTCTTAAAACAAAGACGAGTGAGTTAGGTAGAAACTTGGCTTTAGCAATACATCTTTAATGTAAAGTATACACATGTTTAATAAAGTATACAGTATATACTTAGCCTGACAGAAGGTTTAAAAAAAAATTTTTATTTTCTATATTTTTTTTACTGTTTTATAATAAAGTTAACAATATCTGAAATCTTTATACTTTTGCTTTTTTACTACTCTTTAACTTTTTTTAAAAATAATGTTAACCTTAATTAATAGTTATATTTTCTTTGATTCTTATTTATAGTTTTTATCTATCATATGAATTTGATTCTATTTTTAGATCATGTAATACATGTGATGCAAGGTGTGTCTCATTGGTTCATAGAGTAGATCCAATCATTAGAACAAAATAGTAATTTATATAGCATATATTATTTAATTTTTTTATTATCATATCTTATCCATATTTAGTTATAGCTTTTTGGAAAATTTTGTCTACCCCAGTTTGACCCTGAAATTTTGGATAGCATAAATCATACCAATTCTGATTGGCTGATATGAAACACATTAGATAAAATTGATAAACAAGCTCCTATTGGTTACCTTACATGTCTAAATGTATTTCTTCAACTTTATAAGAACCTGAGGTCTATCATAAGTCATATGGTTTGATGCAAGTGGATATAGAACATATTACTGACATATCATTGAATACAAAAAAGAGTCTGAACAACTATTATAAAGGTTATAAAAGCTTAATTTACCTTTTTTCAAGTCAGAGTTATTTATATTCTAATTGTATATCAGGTAGATCTCAACCTCTACTACTCAGAAAGTCTAAATCGAAGAAAGCATGTAGCTATCAAGAACACTTAGTAGTAAAGTTTGTGCACAAAGCAACCCAAAAAGTTTTTGTTCTATCTTCAAAAAATCCCAAGTTGGAAGACTGGAAGACTAATGCTGCACATCAATTGAAACTCGAGTCCAAAAATATCAGCAGTGATGTGTGAGCCAGCCAAATAATCTGGAAGATCCTTATTGATTGTTAACACCAATAGCCATCAGCAGGATATCTCTATCACGGGGTTAGATACTGTCCTTCCTATAAGAAATTAAATCTGAAATAAGATGCTCAAATAGATAAGTATATTCATATTTAGATAGAAATGAGTTTAATTAATGATATATTAGAAAACTCTTAAGTTAATCATGTAGATATCAATATATCACTTGAGCCTTTCTGGTTACTCTCTCTTCACAAGCCTTAAAACTGTAAAGTCTTCTTAGATGACCTCTATCTTATCTCTGTAAAGACTTAATAGAAAGTATTTTTTTCTAGATTTCTTCACAAGGGGACTAAAACAAGACAGGCATGTATCAAGAAATAGGACTAGTACACTGCATATGACTGTCTAATTTTCAATTTTATTTTTTTTTTATTTTTATTTTATGATACTGGTATACTCTAGGAATACTAGTTTTTCTTTAGTAAAAGAAAGGGCAATAGGTCTCAAAGTAGCTTTAGTAATAGTTTTAGCTTATTATTATCTTTATCAATCCCAAATATATACCCATATACCTGTGCTTTGTACAATGTATATACACTACTTGGACAAAAGTATCGCATGTCATTTATTTATTAATTACACAAAATTTTACATAATAATTCTATT
>CAJVPT010006752.1:0-10734 GCA_910592055.1 Acaulospora colombiana
AAGCTTTGCTAAACTTTCTATACTTTTCAATTACACACAGTTTCTTTATCAGTACTCGAGCCTTATCTATAGTTTCTTATCTTGCGACACTCAATCTTTCATGCCAGACTTTCAGTTTTTTGGATTCTAGACCATTACGTGTAAATTGCATCACCCACGTGACCCATAACAATATACAGTATTATAATACTCAAATAAAAATATATCTATGTTTTCAATTAATTAATAAACTAACAAATTAGCCTGGTTACAGATATCAAAAAAAAAAAAGATCAATAGAAACTTAATTATATTTTGATATTAATATATTTTATATCAGCCAATTAGATCAAAAAAAAAAAAAAACTCTTTTCTATAGATTCTTTTTTTTTTCAGAAAATTTTCTTTTTAGGCAATTTTCTTCTTCATTTTTCTCTGGCTTTATAAAGAGTTTTTCAAGTTACTATGCCACCCAAAACTCGAGCACAACATAGAATGATCCAATAACAACAATATAATACAAACACAGTTTTAAGTAACACAAGAAGTTGCACTCAAAACCAGCAAAACTTTGTAATAGAAATTCAAGAAACAGAGGAAAAAGGAGTAGAAGCTATCTTTCCAGTTACTACTAATAATACTATATATACCCTAGCAAAACAAACAGATACTGGTTCAACTTCAAATAGAACATCCAATATTGAATATAACAACACAAATGATCAAAACAGTATTTCCTCCACTCCTAGAGATTTTCACTCTAAAACAAACTCCAAAATCGATTGGTATAAAGAAACAGAGCATCAAACTCAATACCATAATAAGAGAAAAAACAAAGTAGAAGGCAGGGAGCCCACTGCAAAATCACTTCCAACCAACTGGCAAGTTAAATATGGGAGAAAAAGATTTAAATGAACAATTTTCATCAAGAAGGTTCCTGGCAGAAACAATCAGAATAAAATCCAAAATTTGACAAAACACCTTGCCAAATTTCAATCTTTTTTACATAGCAAGATTTATAATTCTTGAAATACAAAACCAATCGTTGCTTTATTTGGGAATGAAAAAGATGCAAATAAAGCTAAATATCTTACCATTGATAATAATACTATCATTCATATAATAGCAACACCCATATATAATAGTATTGCAGCCAAAAACAAATATATCTGAGTATGAATATTTCACTTAATGTCATATACAATACAAAAATCAAGAAGATTAAAAAAATTCCAAGCCAGATGGACAATTTTTTTCAAAAAAGATCTTAATCACATCTACTTCTTCCTTAATACCCATCAAATCAAAATAGAATAAAACAGATACAAAATTAAACTAGCCAACTTTCCCCCAAGTACTACAGGCTTTGACCTTAAAGAAATAATTGATCAAACTAAAGTTCAAACATGTTATATTCCAAGAATCTCTCAATATCAATAAAAAAGATTTGCTATCCTTAACTTCAAAACAGACAAACTTTTAGAAGCTGCCAAGACCTTTTCCACAAAACTTGGAAACACTGAACTCACTTGGATTGATTTAGACACTAAAGCATGCAATCTTTGCTTCAGACTAAACATATGATCAAAAATTGTCTAATTTAAAACAGGCAACAACATTTACAAATTAAAAAAACAAGAAAATACCAAGAAATTTGGGTATCTTTATAATAGATACAAACCCAATGCTACTCCATCAACTCATAAAGACAAATCTTACAAAGAGACTGTATCAAACCTTCTTTCACTGAAATTGTAAAACAAAGGAACACTACTACAAATTCTATCAATATAAAAGCAACAGACCTTACCAAACACTTTATCAACAATGTTTAGAACATCTTACTGCACAACATTCAATTACTATCAAAGAAATAGAATAGGAGATCAAGAATATCAAATTTGAACTTATTAGCATAGACAAGCATATAGGACATCTTGAAGATGACAGTTACTACTACCACATATATGAAGCAGATCATGAATCACAAAATGAAAGGAATGATAAATTAATCAATAAAGAAGCCATGAGCGTAATCTCCAACATCTTCAGAAAAAGAAGAGTATCACATCCAGTTTTAGAAATCAGACAAGATCAAGCAAAAATCTATAGACAACTTAATAGATTATCAGGCAGTATAAATGCAATTACATTATTTCTCTCTGAACTGGCAGCTATCCAAGTTCTCTCTTCTAATGATGATACTTCTCAAATTCCTTCAATTAATAAATAATATAAACAATATCTCTTCTCCTACATGGAATATATCAAACATAGAAAACTCCATTTCAAATATTTTACCTTCTATCTCTATATATATACTTCTTTGGAAAATTATCACTTACAATATTCATGACATATTAACAAATCTCAAAAGAAATTCTTGGTTTAAACTTTATGATATCAATAATTGATATATTATTATTACAACAAAAACAAATGGCACTTCACAATCATCAAAATATTGGACACATCATAACTACAAATCTTTTTGGACACACAAAGAAGCATAAACTTTAGAACAAGGTGTTGGTATCAATGTCACTCATCAACTGGCCCAATGAATCTTTAAATATCAGCACTACCCAAGATGACTCCTATCAATGGATATGGTCTTTCCCAATAAATAAAAAGTCAAAATTATAGGAGTATACTTTTTGACACATAGTTTTAACAATAAAAAGTTAAACACATTCCTCAAGATAAAACAATGGGTCAATAAAGTTAAAACAAAAAACTATCAGATAATAGTAGCAGGAGACTTCAATGCATTAAGCAATCCAAGCCTGGACAAATATAGCAACTACAAAAAACACCTTTCAATTACACCAAATGCTATACATATCAAATATCTATTAGAACAAGGGTTTATCAATACATATAGAGAACTCAACCTATTAAAAAAAGAATTTACTTGACAAAATAAATGAAACAAAAGTAGAATAGATCAAATATGAATTCTTCCGTCCTCTATATTACAATCAAGAGAAGCATATATCTCACATGAAATTAAAGAAATTACAGGCAGTAATTACTCAGGTTCTATCCTAAAATAGAAGCCTGTCAGCTGAACAAAGTTCTTTTCAAAGCAAAACATATATCAAATCACAAATTCAATTAAAGCCATACTTTGTTAGCAACATGGGAAAAATTTACAATTCAGATTGAAAAATTCTTTGTGACTAATCATAATATTCTCTAATATAGTAACTTGGACCATAAGTGGAACAAATTCAAATATATTCTTTATAAATCACTAAATCATATATAACAAAAATCAAATTACATCGCAAAACCTGCAATCTCAAAACTGATCAAAATTATCTCAAAACTCTTGTTCAACCTCAACAACTTCAATACAAACTCATCACACAAACCATAATAAATATCAACTTAATACTTACAATAATAAAAACTATATCAATAGAACTATATGAAAAGCTTCAACAGACATCCTCATCAACAAATACAAATTCAAACCTAACAATATGGAAAACAATAATCAAAAACTTCATAACCAAGTTTAAAACAGTTCAAGAATTCTCACAAACATATGCAAACAGCAAGCAATCAAACAATTCAGTATCAAACAACATGTAATGCTGGAAAACCAAAAGAAGTTGATGATAAATAGCATCTTAAACAGATCTACAAGATCTATTATCTTAGATAAAATTATTATTTCTGATAATGACAATATACATATCATTACCAATCTATCAGAAATTAAAGTCAAAGCTAGGAAACACTTCAAAACAATGAACCTCAAAAAGAAACATACAACCATTGAAACAATTTCTTTTTTGGTAGGTAGCTTATGAACTACTGGAACATATAAAATAAGACTGGTATCAAGATTTACTAGTACCCATAACAATAGAAGAGCTCTCAAATATTATTTAACAAAGAAACTCCAAATCAGCTCCAGGCAGGAACTCAATACCCTACAAAGCATATAAGTACCTAAAACAAGAGATCATGAAATTTTTGCTAGGAATTTTTAATGACATACTCAATACTGGCCGAACACTAAAAGAATGGAACAGAGGAATCATATACCTGATATCCAAACCAAAAAATTGACAAACAATCTCAATATAATAAGACCTATAACATTATTGAATACTGGATGAAAAATTTTCATCAAAATAATTACAGATAGACAATCCAAATATTTTACAAATGCTCCTATCCTATCAAAACTAAACTGGGCAGGTCTATTAGGAAATAGTACACAAGATCCTATCCATATTCTAAATTGCATTATAGAAGATACAAAAGATAACAATAAATAAGCCTGGATACTCAACCAAGACATGTCTAAAGCATATGACTCTGTTAACATTTATATACTTAACTTAGCACTAAAACACATCAAGTTCACACAACCCATAATCAATATAATTTTAGCTATTTTTCAAAACAGAACCAATGCAGTCACCATATATCATAGCCTCACACAAAAATACAATATCATGGATGAAATAAATTAAGGGAACTCTATCTCTCCTCTTCTCTGGTGAATCTTCTATGATCTTCTCTTATATACTATAAACAATTACTTCAAATGATATAATATCAAAACACCATATCTAACATCAGTAGAAAATCCACCATGTATCTTATTTGTAAATATTCCAGCAAGTGCTTATATGAAAAATACTACATGAATAACAGAAACTCAATCTGAGCTACAAATTATCATAAATATAGTACAACAGTTCTACACAATCAATAATATAGCAGTGAATTCACATAAATCCTTTCTTCTTATAATCAATAGCAAAAACTCAGACAAAGAACAAGTGGTACAAATGCAAAATCAACATATTCCAGGCTGTAAAAATAATATCACAGTCAGAATTTTAGATATTTGGTATGATAACAAAATCTCCAAACAAAACAAAAGCAACTAATTCAACACAAAGTCATACAAACTAGAGTACTTATAGGTAACAAATAAGTAACTGAAAAACAAATATGATATATCATCAACTATGTCCTCTTTCCTAGCTATAAAAGACTTTATTTCAATAAATCAGTAAACAATTGTTATTTGGCCAACAAGATAACAAAGTTGTTTTATTTTAGGAGAGGCTTTTCCTCTCTATATAAGAATCTGGCCTAAAGTACTTTTTAGTTAAAATAACATAAATAAATCTATAAATACAATAATTAAAAATACATAAATCTTGACATAACGGATATCCAGACTTATGGGACTATAATATAACTTAAAAAGAAAAACAAAAGAAAAAATAATAATAATAAAAGAAATCTATTGGTTCGCACTACTACTGTTTACGGGGCTAATTTCTATTCTGGGGAGACAAGACAAATTGACTATGATGAAAGGCACTCAGCCTGGGATCACTAAAGATGATCTCGGATGATGTTATACGGAGAGTCCAAAAATAGTAACAGAACAAACTTCGGTTCCATAGTCACACAGAGTCATATATACTTACACAGAATTGATGGGAGCAGGTGTGGATTCATTATATTCTCCTCTTCTTAAAATGAAGATGTCCTCGTCTTCTCGAAATCTTTGACCTTCACTTTGGCATTTATCAAATAGTTCACAGGTTCCCATATTACTTCATGGAGAGGATACCCAAGCCATTTCACTAGATACTAGGGTTTCTTCTGCAGAATCCTTTTGTTTAGGATGGTTTCAACTTCATATTCTTCCTGTTGTGTACTAGGCAAAACAATAGCAGGAGATGGTGTGGGTTGGAGAAATTCATTTGGGGCATTTGGTATAGTTTCAGCAATGAAATATGGAACATGGGGTGGATCTTCATTTCAGCAGGAAGATTCAATCTATATGCAGTTGGAAAGACTACTTGTGTCACTTGATAGGGTCCGGCGAATCTTGGAGTCAATTTCTTAATAGGCCGGTGTCGATTGACAGGGGTATTGGTATTCTTCAAGGACAGAAGGACATGGTCTCCTACTTTAAATGTTAAGTGATGTCGATGTTCATTCATATATTTTACTTGCCTTTCTTGGGCTTCCCTTAAAGCATCTTTTGCCAATTCAATCATTGAAGTCCAATGGTTTACAAAGTCATCTGCGGCTGGTATTTCTGATGGTGTGGTTAAGAAGATTGGAGTGTTTGGATGTTGTCCACAATCCAATTCAAAGGGTGTATACCCAGTTGATGCTTATTTGGAATTGTTGTATGCAAACTCAGCGGCTGGTAGATATTTATCCCATTGATCTTGTCTATATGTTACATAGGCTCGGATCATTTCCTCTAACGTACGATTTATTCTTTCGGTCTGCCCATCAGTCTGAGGATGAAAGATTGTCAACATGACAGTCTTGGTGTTCAGGTGTTTAAAAACACTTTGCCAGAATCGGCTAGTGAATTTTGAATTACTATCCGAAATAATTACTTTGGGCAAGCCATGGTTTCTAAAGATGATTGTGAAAAAAATCTTGGCTACTTCTGGGGCGGTAACAGAGGTATGCATCAGTTGAAAATATGCTCTCTTGGAGAGACGGTCAACAAACACTACTATAGCATCATGTCCTCGTCTTGTTAGAGGAAACTGCACGATAAAGTCTATAGTAATTTCTTCTCATCTTTTACTAGAGGTTGGCAAGGGCTGGAGAAGTCCGGCAGGAGTCTGATTGCTTGCTTTATTCCTTTGGCACATATCTTATATTTGTACATACCGTTGGATCTCTTTACCCATTTTTGGCCAATAAAAGTTTCTCATTACGGCTTCTATGGTCTTGTTTATTTCCAAGTGTCCTGCGATTTCAGTATCATGATGTTCTTGCAGGATGTGTGTCTTCAATTTCTTATTAGCAGAAATGGCTAATCGGTGTCTCTCTCGAAGATATATGCATTTATAACACAGTTCAAAATGTTTGTCTCTTGCTCGGACCTTTTCATCAGCTTGTTCAGGATGTTAAAAGTTCTTATAATCGGTGCAAAGTACTTGTTCTTCTGGTACCCTTGTTCAAGAGAATGATCGTTCACTAATGTTGCTGTTAATGTGGTTATTGTTTCCAATTTTGGTTTTCTTGATAATGCATCGGCCACTTCATTGGTTTTACCGGGTCTGTATTTTACCACAAAGTCATGTGATTGCAAGGTTTCTAACTATCAGGCTTGTCTTCTTGACAAGTTGGACTGGGTTCTAATATACTCCAAGGATGCATAATTCGTCACTATGGTAAACTTTTGTCCTTCAAGATACATGCACCATGTTCTGATGGCATGAATAATAGCCAACAATTCTTTTTCATGTACAGCATAATTCTGTTCTGCTGGAGATAACTTCCTGGATTCATATACTATGGGTTGTTCACCTTTTCCTTGGTCTTGCGCAAGTATGGCTCCAATAGCATAGTCAGAGGCATCAGTGATTACTATGAAGGGTTTGACAGAATCAGGAAGGAGGAGAATCGGAGTGGTAATAAGTTTTTCTTTTAATGCTTTAAAGGCACTCTGGGCTTCCTCTGTCCAAACAAAATCATAATCCTTATGTAGGAGATCGGTTAGTGGGGCGGCGATGGATGAAAATTTTTCTACAAACTTTCAGTAATAGCTAGCTAATTCCAGGAATGATTGAACTTCCGATACATTAATTGGGGCAGGTCAACTTTTAATAGTTTTCACTTTTCGTGGGTCAACAGTGACTCCTTCTTTAGATATGAAGTGATTTACATATTCCACTTATTCTTTTATCAGTTCACACTTCTTGACTTTAGCATATAACTTATGCTTTCTGAGGGTGGAGAGAACAATATGGACATATTGGAAGTGTTTCTCTTTTGTTTGATTATAGATCAATATATTATCCAGATAGACAATGACAAACTTATTCAGATAGTCACGAAAAATGTCATTCATCAATGTCATGAAAGTGGTAGGAGCATTCGTTAGACCAAAAGGGAGGACAAGAAATTTATAATGTCCATATCTTATGCGGAAGGCAGTTTTGTGAATATCAGAATCCTTGATACGGATCTGGTGGTACCCGGAATAAAGATCAATCTTTGAAAAATACTTGGAACCAGTGAGATGGTCCATAAGTTTATCTATCCTTGGCAGAGGATATCGGTTCTTGATGGTGATCTTATTTAGAACCCTATAGTCCACATAGAGTCTAAGGATTCTTTCCTTCTTATACACAAATAATACTGGGGTACCAAATTAAGAGGTACTTGGTCTGATAAATCCCTTGGTCATAAGCTCGGCAAGCTGTTTCTTTAGTTCATTCATCTTCACATATGACAATTTGTAAGTGGGTTTTGATGGAGGTTCAGACTCAGGAATTAGCTCTATAGCATGGTCAATAGTTTGTGGCAGTGGTAGGTTATTAGAGAGTTCAGTAGGAAATATATCTTCAAATTCATTAATAAGAGCTTTCTCTTCTTCGTTCATATTATCTGGCAGCTCAAGAAGATTGGTAGAATAGACAGCAAATAATTCAGTTGTTTCTGGAGTGGTAGCTAGTTGATGGCAGGAGATATAGATCGTGGAGCATTCAGAGATAATACCAGCTTTCTGGGCATTGGCATTAACTTTGATGGTGCACTGTCCATACTGGAAGGTAAGAGTATTACTTCTCCAATTGATGTTGGGGTTTGCGAAGTATAACTATAGTTTTCCTAGTATAGCATCATATCGTGGCAGATCCAGAACTTGTGCAATAATACCAGATGCTTTGTATGTGTCTAATTCTAGCTTCTCAATGTTCAATTTCTTTCTTACTTCCTTCTTACGGCCATCGGCCAGTTCTACAATGAGTGGTTTAGATATAGCATTCTGTGACAAGTGATGTTTCTCGACGAACTTCTTATTAACAAAATTTCTGGAGGCTCCACTGTCTAGGAGGATCCAAGCAGGCTTTTCATTGATTTTTTCATTGAACCGTAGTAACTGCTCTCAGTTCTCTTCTAATTTGATAAATTCAGTGATAGAGGATGACGGTTCCTCTGTTTCCATCTGAAAATTTTTGGCCGGTCTCTGAGGGCATTTTCTTGCAATGTGCCCTGATTTTCCACATTTAAAGTAGAGTCCTTTTTGCATCATATATCTCTTTTTCTGTTCATCCAGCTGGTCCAACTCCATGGGAGTGATCTGTCAGTTATCTATTGAAGGTATGTAGGCAGCTGTTTGGTACGGACGACGATTTTGTGATAACTGATTCCTATTATTGGAACCCTGTTGGTTTCTCTGTTCATTCCTTTGTGGCTCTAGCTTTCCAGAGCCATACATAGCGATGTCATATCTCATGGCCTGTGTTCAGGCTTCTTCAAAAGAATTGGAAGAGTGGTAGCTCACTTCTATACATGTGGCAGGTTTCAATCCCTCCACGAAATATACAATTTTATCGGCCTCAGCCATATTATCAATTTGACTCAAGATGTTTCAGAAAGTTATGCCATACTCTTGCACAGAGCCAGTCTGGCGAAGCCTTTTTAGTTGATGGCACAGATACTATTGGTGGTTCGGCAGCTAGAAGGCAATACAAAGATCGTGAGCAAAATTGTCCCAATAATCAAAGGCATTGACTCGGTTGGTAGCCTGGGCCTCCTGTACTTTATTGAGATATCAGTGCAGAGTGGCACCTTCTAATCCGGTGGCAACATACTGTATGCGCATTTTTTGCTCTGTGATACCTTGCGCCATGAAAATATTAAGGCATTGTAGCATCCAAGTAATAACATTCTTCTTTGGGACTTCCTTATATGTGGGAATTCTGACGGAGATTTTGGAGGTAGCGGTGCCTTGCTGTTGCTGTGGTTGCTGTGGTGCAGGAGCTTGTAATTGTCCCAACCCTTGGGCGAGGGCTGTCATAAATTCTTGAAATTGCGTTACATCCATCACAACAGAATCTGAAGAAGAAGTTTATGGGTATGTGTGTATATATATGTGTATATGTGTGGTCACGTAATTGTAACAGTCCGCTGCTACCAAGTTATAAAAAACTTTATTTCCATAAGTCAGTGAACAATTGTTTTTTGATCAACAAGACAACAAAGTTGTTTTATTTCAGGAGAGGCTTTTCCTCTCTATATAAGAATCTGGCCTAAAGTTCCTTTATTTCAATAACAAATAAAGAAAATATTTTTTTTTCTTTAATTCAATAAATAATCAAAATGAAAATGGGGTCTTTATATATCTTCAAAATTATAGGAGAGGGTAGGGTGAATACAAAGATTTATATAAATTATTTTTTTAAAGACATGAGCTTGACATCCATATATTTTCTATTCGATATCTTCTTCCCTATAATCTCTTCCATCACTTTTTGATCCTCCAAATACACCTTGTAATAATGCATACAATAAAACATCATCACACCATTCACCACACGGCTACACAACTGTGAAATCATCATATCATCAACTAAATCACGTAATCAGTCTGCTCTCCCATATCTCGATCTCGATCTTCATCATAATATATTCGTGCGTATTTCAAACAACAATACTCCACACTACAGACTCAATGACAATAAAACATATATTTATTCTCCTTCTTATACTCGCAATATGACCGATACAAATTTCAATTGATCCTCTTGTACATCTCATGATCACGTATTCCCAATACAAATAAAAAATTATCAGATTAATCTCAGGAATAGCAAATGCCAAATTTCTCTTCTCCAGAACAGTCATCTTTTCATCCCACAAAACACAAAACACATTTATTTATATCGAACCATCATTTTATCAAAACAAATATCAATATATTTTATTTAAATATAACTCATCAAAGCAAAA
>CAJVPT010006753.1:0-10734 GCA_910592055.1 Acaulospora colombiana
TTCACATCTGTTTTCTAAGGCTTCTTTAATTTGATTTCTGATGTGAAGACTTTCTTTCTTCTTGCATATCATTCTGAAGCTATGTTCTATTTTAGTAATCTTTAATAACAGCTCTAGAATTTCTTCTCGCGATTGGGGTGGAACTATTTCTTCTTCGATAGATTTACTGAGCCTTCTTAGTTTCTGGATGGTCTTTTCCATATCTGTTAGGATTCTTGTATCCCAGTTGGCTTATATTTTCTTCAAAAGGAAGTGGATTTTGTTAGCTTCCCTATAGGCTTCGAAGTCTTTCTTTGGAATTGCTAATTCAGGTTTCACTTTTCTCTTTCTATAGGAAGTAGAGTAAATTTTTTTCTTTTTGAGATGTTTGTAAACACTCTTGATAACTATTGATTTAAAATAATATCAGGCCTTTTTTAATTCTTGGGGACCATTCTTTACATTTGGCCAGGAAGATTGAGGATCAGTTTCTGGAAATTTGATTTCTATTGAGCATTTAAATTTCTCCCATTGTTCTGCTATGGAATTTATTGAATCAGGTATTTTCTTTTCTTTTGTTCTACATTGCTCATGCACTTGATTTTTGAGCAAATTGTTTGTTGTTATTCTTGTCAATAATAAAGTATAGTCACTATTTGACAATATTTCTATAAAGATATTTTTGAATTCATATATGTTGTTTAAGCTAATTTCTGATTATATCCAGATATAGTCAATTCTACTATATGATGTATTGTTTGCCTATGTGAAGGTAGTGTTTTCTTCTTCCCAAGAGTTCTGGACATCTATATAGTTTCAGTCTTCTAAGAAGTTGAAGAGACCTATTTCAGCTTTTCTATATCTTGCTATTCTTTTGTTGGTGGATGGCCAATCTGCTATTGGGTTGATTATTGCATTGAAATCACCTATAATTATGATCTTGAAGTAATTTCTCTGCTTATTTGGGATTTTGGATTGAAGAAGCTGTTGTAGCCATCTACTAACAGTTTTCTTTGATGGCAGATATATATTGGTAAATACAAAGCTTATATCTTGTTGATAGAAAGTTGACTCCTATTATATAGCCTTCTATTTTTTCAATGAATTTCAATTTTTTCTCAATGTTTCTATTAATGAGGAGTCTCACTCTAGATTCTCTAGATTTCTTATTATTGCTATTATGAAAAAACCTATGTGTTTGTTGTGAAGTGAAAGCAAATTCTGCTGCTTCATTTGTTAGCTTAGTTTCACAAATGTCTAGAATATCTATATTGAGTTCTTGTATAAGTTTGTATATCTTCTATTGATCCAGGCTAGTATTAATTCCTCTAACATTATGTGTTCCAATTGAAATAGTATTTATTAATATAGAGTTATCTATAGTATATTTGTTGTATAATGTATACTTCTTTTCAATTCTATTATTAGTGTTTTCTTTAATTGTACTGATAAAATCATCTAATGATGTATCATATGTTATATTGGAAGATGTAATATTGATATCTACAGTTTCTTTCGGGGTTGCACCTTTTTTCCAGGATGAGCTTGACTCTTCTTGTGGATCAAACTCACTCCTGATATATGTTAATTGAACTGGTGCTAATTTCAGGAGTGATTATTCTATCGCCTTCTTCTTATCTACCTGTTTTTCCTTTAATTATGTTTATTCTATTATTTAATCATTTAAGATTGTTTAGGATCTGATGAAGGGGATCTTGATCACTTTCGCTTTCAGGATAGGGACTTTCAGATCTATCATTCCAATATCTTCTATAACAGGGGTTTATTGGCTTCCTGTTATTACCAGTGACAAAATGTTGAGAAGTTTCTATTGTTCTAGTAGTATGTTTATTGCCTTGAAAATTATGTCTTTTTCTTTTTTCCCTCCTTTCTAAATCTATTCTTTTTTTAGAATCTCTTTCTAGTTATACTTCATCCTCAGATGTTGTATACCAATTGGCTCTAATATTGCTTTTGATATTAGTTTGACTCAATTGTCTTGAGTAAAGTTTGCCGTATGTTGTTTTAATGTGGACTTTCTCTTTATTATCTTCACTACTTTCAGTATAAGTTAATTTTTTATCATATATTATTTTTTTTTCAAAGCACTCACTAGTACTCTTGCTGATATGATCTTGTCTTTCTTGAGAAGGGCTTTGTTCTTTTTTAAAATATTCTCTAGCACTTCAGGTAAGTTTATGGCTGTGAATAAATATATGCTGTTTAAAGCATTATTCAAATCTTGTGCTGATAAGAAGTAAATTACTGCATAGCCTCTTCTCTTTAGTATATGTGAATTTCTAGAAATATAACATGATTTGGCTTTGGTATATTTGATTGCTCATGTGATTAAACCAATGATAATGTTATATGTTCCATATAGTCATAATAATTATAAATTACGCTATTTGATAATTCTATTAATTTCATTATCATCAGGCTCATGTTGAGTAAAAATTGCCCTGATAGTTTTTGTGTTTATATGAATCATCCATTTCTCCTCGAGATTGATATATTCCTTATAAGAGGTAATATATGCCTTGATTTATTGTTGTAATCATGAATGATTATAGATATAAATATTTGTTGTATATCCATATTTATTAAGAGCAGATTTGATTTCTTGATGTGAGTAGTTTCAGTCAATGTCTATAAGTATAATTACTAGTGAGGTGTTTTATTCATCTTTTGCTTGTTGAAAAACTTTTTTATTTGGTGGTTGAATAGAGTTTGACTATTTCTCTATATTTATAGGTATAATTGTAAAGTTTTCTTCCTCTTTTTTGTTAATTTTTCAAGATATTGAAATACATCTTCTTTCTCTTCACAATAGAATGTTGTCTATATATTGCCATTGATAAATTCTTTTTTGAAGGGCTGAAAATTTTTTGGCAAGCCTAATATATTTTGCAAATATGTTATTTGTTCTGTTTCAGTTTCTTCTGGAAGCCTGGAAGTAAATACACCCATTTTATATTCACCATCCACCTTGATATGAAAGTGATTGATATGGATGTCTTTAGTCTATTTCTTGTCTTATAAGTATATTTCTCAGCTATATTGTCTCCTTTAATCTTCTTACTGATAACTTCTATTTCAATTATATCTTCAAGTTCCTTATCTTTCATTTCAATTTCAGTAATATTTGGGATTTCAACTGTTGTGGTTGTTTGAACTTTCATAGCGATTGTCTTATCTGGTGAGCTGTATATAGAAAGATTGTTTTCAAGCATTGTCTGACTTGACATAATATTTTGTGAAGAGTATTGTGCTTGTTCAGCTTGTTTTATTATGTTTAAGTATTTATCCTCTAAAAATGAAGCTAGAAGATCTTCTTCTTTTCCTTGTTCTTTGATTCATAGATAAAGGATGTATTGTCTGAGAACATTGGCTTTAATAATGGTGATATGATCGACATTCAGGATTCTAGCAATGATACTATCTATAATCGAATATTGGGTTGGACCTGAGGTGGGGTTCGTGATAACTTCTTAAGTTGAAGTGATATTAAGAAGGGTTTGTGTTGCCCATAGTTTCCGTTGTTAATCATATTTGTCTAATAATTGAGCTAAGATCTCTATAATGTGTGTTTTTCTTTTCTTAGTAACCTGTAAAGCTTATGTTTCCTTATAGACATGTTGATCATGTGATAGGAAGTAAGTTGACTGTATTTGGTATTGTTGTGTTTTGCTGATGATCGTTGCTATATTTTTCTAGACACCTGTTGCAGATTTGTTTATTCCTTATTATTATTTTGGTAATATGGAAAAATCTTGTTGTTTGTTGTAATATATTGATAATATTTGTTTCACGTATATGTTGTGATAGTATTGTTGATATTGTTAATTAGTCAATAATAAATACATAGGATTATAGAGTTATTAATAATTAATTTATGCAAATACATGAGGTTATGGGGTTATTGATAATTGATTTGCATAAATATATAGAAAGTATATTAACATTGTTTATTTGACGTGTCTTTGAGCTTGTTGTAAAAAATATATGTATTTGTATTTGTGTGATGTAATATTATTGAAATACTATATGCTTCTTTACTATATAGTCAATGAAGCTTGAACGTCCCTCTAGGTTTTATGAGCATTTGGACTTGTACTAATTTATTGGTTTGAGTTATTGCTTGTAAAGCTTCTCTTGATGTCTAGAAAGGTGTTAATCTGCATTGGCCTGGTTAGAAGCTTTGTGAGGTTAATGTTAAGCTTCCAAGAGCTTACTATGATTCGGTTTTTCTTGTTGTTTTTATCTTTTTTAAAAAAAAAAAAATTATATAGTAGATGTTAGTAATTTTTGTAAAACTTACCTCTTCTGTACTCTGTAAAGAGTTTTTGAACTTGTTTTTGTAAGTTATTTGGTTGTAAAGGTGGTTTCTCTTATTTTTTTTTGGCTAATTTCTTTTTTTTTCAAAAAATTATTAAAAAAGAAAATTTTCTGAAAATTTGAGGATCAGCAGAAAAAGTTTTTTTTATTACTATATAATTTTTTTTTTTTTTATAACTGGTGAAGCTCTGCTATTGAGTTTTTATTTATTCATTAATACAGGCTTATATATGCAAATTTAATTGCGAATCTATACATTTATAAAAAGCAAAAAACACTATTACTCAGTATTCTGTTACTAGAAACCCTATGACTTGCTGCAATGCATCTTGGTAGGTACCAGCATGTCAAGACTCTACTAGCACTAATATTAATTGAAAAAAAAAAAGAAAAGTAGCTGTTGTTTAGGATATTCTCTATTATAATGTTTGTTAATTCTATGTATAGTTTCCCAAACCTATCCTTAAGATGTTTCCCAAGGTTTCTTTGGCCTCTTTCGGGCTTTGGGTCTGACTTGAAGAATTTGATAGCCTGTGTTGTTAATGAGTCTAGGCTCTGTGGTATGTTCTGGCACTTGGCTGTATTATGTTTAGTCTGTCCCTTCCTGCATTTGAGTTTTTTTTCTATATTTTGACTTTTTTCCCAGTTGATTGTGATATCACACCTGAGTTTCCATACTTCTCACTTAGCTTGCCAGAATTTATGTAATGCTTTTCTAATTGCATCTAGTGCTCTGGTTCTATTTTTTGTTATAGATTTTGCTACTTAAATCATGCTGTGTGTTATGACTTCCCTTACCATATCCTTCTATTTCACTTGATACCATGCTTTGATATATTTATTGTACTCCTATGTAATTGATGTTCTTTTCATTTGTTTTGAATCGGTTCTGTCTGTTTACCTTCTGCTCTTGCTACACTTTCCTCTGTCAGGGCTTGAATATACTCTTCCTGGAGTCTTGTTTGTATTGTTCTACATTGGAAAAAGTGGTTGTTTGTTTCTTTGTGCTGTTTACAAATTTTGTATTTGTCATTTGGGTAGATGTCAGGACATCTTTCATTTAATTTGTTCATAGTAGGTAGTTCTCCCATCCATGTTTTGATTCTGAAGAATTGGTCTGTATAATCTCTCGTGTTAGTTGTTGTTGCTATAATTTTGATTGCCATTAGAAGGTTGAATATCAGGGCCAGTGGATTTCCCTGGATTTCTTCTGGTTCAGCCTGTCCTGATTCCTGTGTAATATTCACCATTTGCTTGCCCATTTATTCTTGAGGATCTGTTTTGTTAGGGGTTTTATTGTAATGTTATATTGTTTTTGATTCCATCTAGTGAAAATATTTACTGTTGTAGCCATTCATATATTGACTGTTATGTTGTGCTTGCATTTGTTTGTAATGTTTGTAGATGCCAGCCTGTCTGCCTTTTCATTGCCTGGGATGCTTGAGTGGCTTTTAACTTTTATCCAGTTAACTGTTAATATTTTAGTTTGAATAAGGTCTGTTAGGGTGCTGCTGAGAATTTGATTTGTCTGGTTTGTTTTCCTGTGATATCTTTTTTGTGTTGAAGACCCTCTTAGCATATTAATTGCTACCTGACTGTCTGTGAGAATAGTAATAGTTTTGTTTGAGCTGATGGTACTTACTACTGTCAGGATGGCCATTAGTTCTACCCTTGTGAATAAGGTGGTACTATATATTTCTGCTTGAAATTTCACTACTTCTTCTCCTTCTTCCATGATTATAATCCAGTCTAGTCCCATTCTACTTCTTTCTGGATATCTTGTGAAGGAGCCTTCTGTATATATCCTTAGGTTATTGAGTTTGTCTAGTTCTTTTACTGTGGCTAAAAGCTGGTTTATGAGTTTTTGATGTCCAGTTAGTCTACTATGTATTAAGTGTATGGTTTCAGAGAGTGAGTCTATTTGAGTCTATGGTATCACCCTAGGAGTTGTTGATGCTATTTCTCTTTCTTGCAGTGCTTTCTTGATTCCTTTGGGAGTGGAGCGTAACCTGTTCCATGTATCCTGTTGTTTCATTGTTTGGTCCTGATTTGGATCGGCCGGTTTTGAGCTTTGGTTTACTATTATGTTAATTGTTCTTGTCCTAATTAGTTCTGCTATACATTGGCCTTGTTTTTTGTATTGGTTCCTCAATTGTTGGTTATTTTTTTGACATCCTTTACACTTGAAGAGAGGTGATACTGATGGGAGCAATATCATGTGGTTGGCTACCATTCTATTTGAGCCTATCATTTTCTTTTTCCTATATATTGCGATTTTACCATCCAATTCTATAGTGATCCACTTTATGGTTGTTTGTAGTGATGGGAGTACTGGGGTGTTGTTATGAAAGTTGTTGTTTGTTGTTTGGAAAAAAATCTGTTATGTTTGTGTATAAGTTTAGGTTTGGATCTATACATGTGATTTGTTGTAAATCTTGAAACCATCTTGGGGTCTTTCCTTGTCTTTCTTTATTTGTTTTGAGTTGCTACCATGTAAGGAGTCTTTATAAGTCATCATTCATGAGCTGTTCCTTGAAGAGGATGCCTCTTTTTCTTAGTGTTGATCTGTTTTGATCATACTATTCTTCTAATATGATCTCTTTGATGGCTGCCTTTCCTTCCTGGGAAGTGATGCATAGTGTCGTGTGGTTTGTTGTTTCAAATGTAATGCCTTGTACTTGAGCATATTGAGGATATCGTTCATAAAGTTTCATCATTTTTTTGTCCAGAAGGAGTATTTGTCTTCTAGGATATAGGTGCTTGATCAATACTGATTTTGGAGTTATTGTAGTCTGATTCATGCTGTTTTGCTGCATGTGTCAAATCTATTAATTCTTTTGGATCAGTTGTTCTCATGTAGCAAGACCTGTCTATTCCATAGGTTGAAAAGTTTATATTCAAAGTCTGTGTGAATGATGGTATTAGGGGCTGTTCTGTGCATATTGATTTTGTGCTTGAAGGTTTGGACTATTTTGTTGTTTAGTCAGTTACATTCTTGTTCAGAAATGGCCAAGAAGATACTTAATTGCTGGGTATAGGACCTGGTTTATTATATAGCATGCCTGCTTGTCTGTAATTTTCTTCTATTTAAAAAGATTCATTGTATTATTGATCTTTTTCTGGATAAGTTGTTTGTGGTATTGTTTTTTCCCATCTTCTAATACCCAAACTCCCAAGATACGTATTGTTTCATTTTTTCTTATGGGTGTGACCTTGATTCCAGCCAGTGTGATGCCTTGTGCTTGGTTTTCCTTGCTTGTATTGATACATATCAATGAGAATTTGTCTCCATTCGCTTGTATGTCATCGATGTGGAGGAACTCTGATACTATATCAAGAATACTTTGTACATTCGATCTGTTTGGAGCATACCAGGTTATGTCATCCATATATACTGTTGCCGAGATCATTTGTGATCTGGTATGTTGGGGTGTCTTAAGATTGTTATCTGTTGCAAGGTTGGCACTCCATGGCATCTTCATTTTGTATCCCATTCTTTTATCTTCAATTTCTTGTATTAAGGAGTCATAAAAGATTTGTCACAAAAGTGAAGATATAGTATCTCCTTGGTTGATTCTATCCTGGACTTTATATTTCTCTGTATGTCCATATGTTGTAATGACTTTATTATATCTGTCCGTTAGGGTATCCTCTATTATGCTTATTATTTCTCTTGGAAGCTTAATATATTTAAATGTCAGTATTATCATTTCTTTGTTGATCGAGTTGTATACTTTGTTTATGTCTTGGCTAAATATCCATACCTCCTTCTCTGCTTCTCTAGCTTCTTCTAAAAGATTGTTCATTATGTATATTGGCTGTTGTATACTGCTACCTGGAAGTTTTGTCTAATTGCTTTCTAATGTAATGTGATGTTGGTTCAGTATTACTGCTATTCTGTTATTGAGGATGGATATAAAGACTTTTCTTGTTATTTCCAGGAGGGTGATTGATTGCATAATGTTGATGTCTCACATCTAGTCTTTAGTTTTCAGAATGGGATAAATTTCTCCTTGTTTTCATTCCTTGGGAACCTTTCCAGTTTCAAAATTTGGTTGTAGATTGTTTTTAGAAATAAAATTCCCTTAGGATTAAGGTTTTTCAGTACTATATATAGTATCTTTGTAGGTCCTGATGCACTGTGCATGTTTTTGATCTTGATTGCTTCTCTAATTTTTTGGGTCTTGATCTTGTTTATGTACTGGTTGTACCAGTCTGGATTAATGTATTCAATTGGTACATATCTATTAATCCAGTTTGGGTAGCTTTGCAAATTTGCAGTTTTCCGATGCCATGTCCATTTCTCAAAATGATTCCTAACTTTGGTCTTAATTTCATTTGGATCTGTGATGATTATGATCACCTCTACTATAGTGTGTTCTACTAATCTGCTTGTATATAATCTTTTATATAACCTATCCAATATGCTATTTATCATCTTTTTGGGTTAGTCTTATAGGAGTTTGAAGTGCTTTTTGATTTTATCATTAATTATTTATGCTTTTTCCCTTCTTATCTCTTGTTGAGCTATCCTGTTTTCTGTCTTCCATAACTCTTTTATTTCCTTCAACCACTGGTACTGTTGAACTCTATTGAGGTTGTCATATAGATTGGTTGGTGGGTTATCGATTCTTTCTTCTTTTTGATTAATGGTATCTACCATTCCTGCTATCTTTTTTTCCATTTCAGCATCTGGTATTTCCTTGTTCAAATATCTTTTATACATTTTATAGGTTTTCCCTATCAGAAATAAGATTTTTATTCTATCCCTATACTTGGATTCATAAATTGTTTTGATGTTTCTACTCTTTCTTTGTTTTCTAAGATGTTTCTTACTGGCCTTCAGGAGTACATTTTTTAATTGGTTCCAGAGCACTTCTAGAGGGAGGTGACTGTATGATAGAGTCTTGATAGCCTTTTTCTCCATGGCTTCCTTAAAGTTGTTTTGTTGTTTGTTGGATGAGTTCTCATAATTTATTTGTTTTGTATTGTTATTCTTTCTATTTGCCATCTTATTCCAATACTTGTGCAGTATGCTTATTATCATTGTAACCATTTTGTAATCTGTGGCTATGGTTGAGATTAATAATATATATATCACTTTTTTGATGTGTTGGACCAGTGGTCTCGATACCCATATATAGTCCAGTCTGCTACCATAACCACTCTTGCTCCTGTTGTATGTAAAGCTTCTTGTATGTGGATTTAAGTATCTATATATATTTATGAAATCAAGAGTTATCAGCATATTAATTAAGTCTTTGTTATGGAAACCTGACTTTTTTTTATTAGTAGTTCTGTCTAGCTCACTGTTTACTATTTCATTGAAATTCCCTAATACTATTATAAAGAAATTTTTATTGGTTGCCTCTTGAATGGTTAGTATCAAGCATTTGACCAGACTGTGTTCGTCTTTTGTTTTTGTGAGACTGGCTGGGCTATAGATCACTATTACTCTATATAAAGATTATATATTCATATTTAACTATATAAAATTTGATATTTTATAATTCAATATTTATATTATTTTTAGATTAAAATAAATTTATTTCTTATTAAATTAATAAATTTATTCTATTAAATAAGATTAATCAATATTTAATTTTTTTTTTATATACTTTATAGCCAAACTAAATTATTATTTTTTTTATTTTTTTTAATAGAGGTTACAAAGGCCCAGTTTTATTGAGATTGTAGCAGTGAATTGATGAGATACATTTGAAATTATAGACTATAGTAAAGGCTATATTACTTAGGAACTATAATTCGACCTCAGTTATAGCTAACTATTACAATAAACCTATTTGTCATAATCTTTTATGTGACCCATGTGATGTATTATTGGAAGAAGCGCTACTATCTATCTTAACTATGTTTAGGCCTTTGCCATATATACTTGCTTATCGGCTAGTTCAGATCTAAGACCTCTTTCATATCTCATTCCGCCAAATATTCTTTTTATATTACCTATTACAATATGCCTATAGAATATTTACATGAAGTCTTAGATGTCATTTTGTCCTATTTAAGTATCTTTTTTACATGACTTATTACAGCCTGCCTATGGAGTGACCACGTGGAGTTTTGAATAAATTATCCAATTTGATAGAAACCCTCTTCTTTTGCTAATGTGCCTAGATACTGTTAATTTCTAAATTTTTACAGCAAACAGATCTTCAATCTATCTGCAGGTAAAGATGGGTTCCTAAAAAGGGAGGCAGGAATAAAAGTCAAATGTTCCTCACTAGGAAACATTAAAATTTTTATATTAATAACTATAAAAAAACTATTTATAATTATTCTCTATTATCCAAATCATTGATTTATAGCATTTCCTGACTTTTGTTCCTATTAAAGTAAAGAGCTATGAATTTTGTCCCTCAAAAAGGAACATAAGTGATCTGCAAAATTTTATAT
>CAJVPT010006754.1:0-10732 GCA_910592055.1 Acaulospora colombiana
AAAAAAAATAATTAATAAATAAATAAAATTAAATATTTAACCTAAAATAATTTAATTACCAAATTATTTTGATATAACATTTCAAAGTTTTTTGAAAATTCTTCGAATATATTCGGAACCTCCAAAATATTTTTAATGCAACTAATAATTGACCAATAATATAAGAAGTATTCCACATTGTTATAAAATAATATACAAGTTTTGAAATAATCTAAATTCAACTGTTTTATATTATTCATGAATTTATATTCTTGTTGAATATTTTTTAGCAAAGGACTAATCGATAAACCAGAATGTTTATTAAAAAAAGAATTTATTTTATTTTTAGTTGAAGTACTGAGATTATTTTTAAAACAAATGTTATTAAATCCGCATATATTTCATTAGGAAATTTATTAAAGAGGTCTTCAGAATCTTGGGAAGAATCGTAACTATCTAAAGAATCTTCTAAAAAATTATTATTATAAGAATCTTCAATTAAGAGAATATTATTTTCAAGAAAACTAATAAATTTTAGAGGACTCTAAAACAATTAAACATTAATTTTTTTTTTTTTTTGCTAACTCAGCCTTGTTTATTAGCTTTGATAAAGTAATTTGCAATACATATTATAGGGATTGCAAAAGAAAACAGAAGGTATTCTATATATCATTTATACTACTAAAACTTCTTAAGACTATAGTCTACCAGATGGCTTGTTGAGATTCCAGACCAAGGAAGAAACTAACCTGCCAAGGCAAAGCTAGCGCTTATTTTTATATTAAACAAAGAAAAAATATGAGTGTTATATTTTATAAAATTGTTCAGATATTTGTTAGTTATAGTAATATAGCTGTCTTTAATAGCTTGTTCATTGATCCATCTACTATTTTGCTAGACTTTCTTTATGTATTTGTATTGTTTTTCAGTTTGTTTGTTGATTCCTATTGTTTGTTTCATTGTTGAAATATATGGTACCGGTTTAGCCATTTGTGGTAGAGCAGTTCTTTCCATTTAGACAGTATTTCTTTAATACATTTCTGTGTATTGGAAGAATCTATTGTATCTTGTATATGGTCATATTAAAGATTTGAATAGTACTCCTTTGATGAAAAGTTTGAGTTCAGATGGTGTTTTTAAGAATATTTGTTTGATTATTTGTATATAATTGCTTTTCATTGCTGGACAAATATATTCTTTACATATATTGATTGCAATTTCACTTGCATGTGTAATAAGGTTTTATAGTATAGTGTCACAGAAAAAAGGGTGGTAATTGTCTTCTATTAGATTACAATAAGGGCAAAGATTATCTGTATAGAGTGTAGGTTTTCTTGTGTGTAATTTGGTTTTAATGGGTAATTCATGGTTCCATAAGTTGATTGAAAATTTTTGATTTGTTGGTCTTCTATTGATGTCTTGTTATTGCTAATTTTAGAGTGGTGTAGGTTGTTGAAAGTTGCAGCCCAGTTTATATATTTGTATTGGCCTGTGAAATCTGTGAGGTTTCTATTTAAAACTCTTCATTGTGCTAATCTTTTAGCTTATGAAAATTTTTGACATATTGTTTTGGCTAGAATATCTATTACATTTTTGTCCCATAGTATGATTATTATAATGTTGGAGGTATTGGATGTTAATATTTCAATTTGTAAAGTTCTAAAAGCCATGCCATTGTTGAAGGGATCGATTTTAGCCAACTGGTCTGCTAATTCATTGTATTTAATTCCTGTATGTGCTAGAACTTTATGCAAGCAAATATTTGATGTTTTTGGTTTTGCATATATCTTGAATGTCTAGTAATAGTTTGTAGTTTTTGTGTTTACAAATCACTTGATTAGATTATTGTTTGAGAGATTAGTTAATACAGGATATTGTTGCTTGACTGTCAGTGTAGAGATCTATAAAAGATTGAGTAGATATCATTGCTAATGCAGTATAAATTGCCATGATCTCTGCCCTGATAGATGATAGGTGTTTGTTTACTTATTCTTGGAATTGAAACTCTTGTTGTGTGGGTGTAATGATGATCCATCCTATACCCATGTGTGATGTGTTATTCCAATCTGATTTGGATCTGTCTGTATAGATCTGAAAAGAATTACCCATTATAAAGATGGCAATATGTGTCAGTTTGTTTAATATACTTGGTTCTTCTTTAAAATGTTGTTGAATATGGCTTTGTATGAAATTGTTATCTTGTATAATTATATAGGAGACATATATTGATTCTTCAAGTAGTGAGGTGGTTAGATGGTTGAATGCTACTTGTATTGAGTCAGGGGATATTCATATTCTTTTAATGGGTAGCTGTGAGAGGCCATGTCTTTTATTTATAATATGTCAATACAAGTTGATTGCATTTACATTGTACAAGTTAACCTTAAGTCATATATTATAACTAAGCTTTTATACATATTTAGTAAACCTATTTATATGGGTAGCTATATCTATTTTAATATATGTATAATTACTATCAATTTTATCCTATTATCAGAAAGACATATAATTTCTTTTTAATTATTTACAGATCATTTTTTATTAAAAGTAGTCTAGTTATCAGGTCATCAAATTTTCTTTATTCTGGACTCCAATTTTTAGTATTTTGAAGTGGTCCACGACTTTTGCCTTCCACCAAGGCCTCCTGATAGTTAAGTCTGTGAAACCTGGCACAGCCACATACTTGAATTCATGATAAAAGCCCAAGCGATTGGTTAGAAGGACCTTTTTCTACCTTCCGATTGGAGTGCTGACTTGTTTATCACCTGTCCTTCAGTGACATGCTATTGGTTTTTAATGTCTACTCTTCTTGTTACCAGATATAATAACGTAGTTGCACCAAGAATAATCCTATCTGATTTCATATGTTCAGCCATATCACAATCTTGTATAGTACTGGTCTGTGATCACAGTCTGGTGACAGAATCTTCAAGTAATCACAGCTATACATGAAACATTGGTTAATTTACAGTTACGCCAATGGATCAAATCAATACCTGCTTTTCAGAGGTTTTGCCCCCTGGAGGATTTGATATATGGATCTTGGGATATGACCTATAGAGTGCTAATTACTGCACTATGAACCCATAGGTCACAATTAAACATTAATTAATAAATAAACATTAAATAAGTAAATAAATATTATTAAATACCTTTGAAAAGCTCTTTATATTTTCAAATTATTTTGAAATTATTAGAAGTTCTGACTCATTTAAATCATCATTAGATTAATTACTAGAGTCTATAGTTAATATATACTTGCTTACATGCCTCATATAAGAGGAATGAATATCTTGAAAACATATGCTGACAAAATTTACATTTGTAATACATAATAAAAGATTTCGAAGCACTTCAAAATACATGAAATTGATCAATAAAATATTGATTAATTTTAGCCAATCAAAAATTTAATTAATTTAATTTATAATTTTGTCAATATGATTTCAATATTATTTCATTTTTAAAGCTATAAAGTAATTTTTGAAAGGTGACGAAGAATTGCATATGGTTATAACATAATATAACTTCTTGGAATTTGTGTTATATAAGGTCTCTAAAGTCCTTTCTTTTTTATTAATATCAAATAAAAGAAAAGAAATGTATACATGTTCCAACAAATTATTTCAGGTTTAGGCTTTGAAAAATGATAAGAAAGTACTGCAAAGTCTTACAAAAAGCCTATGAGTACTCCCGGTATCCCGGATCAAGCTGAAGAATAAAGATCACCACCTCTTGCCAAAATAGAAAGAAAGCCATCCTGGAAGTGATTAAGATCCCCCAGTTATTTTCTAGAATCTTCACCTATTCAAAGGCTGACTGAAGAATTTTTAGGTATTATAAAAAATGTAACTATTTAAATAAATGCTAATTTGTATATTTAGTTTCTAATATAGTAATCAAGAGGCTTTTGGAGTTCTACAAAAATCTTCACAAAAAATTGATCAGTTATTAAAACATCAAAAAGCTATCAAGGATAAGGTTACCTACCTCGAAAATTAAATTCATACAAGTCAACATTTAATTATGAAATAGGATTTTATCAAGATAAGATTTAATTTTTTAATTTTTGAAAAACTTCAATAACATTTTAAATTCTATAATAGCATGTGGTTAAGAGTATATTAAAAGAAGTCTTTTTTAAAAAAATATATATGAATCTTGAAGATTTTTGCTGGCATATAGAGAAATATTTTCAGCGAGAACATTCGGAATTCTTTGAAGGCCTCACAGGAAAATGTTCAAAGACATATTATGAAAAGCATATTCACCAAGTAGTAATTATTGCAGTTATTAATAATATAAATAAATTTATTAACAATATTATTTATTTAATAGCTTGTGCGACAACACAGATTGCTTCGAGGGATTACAGCTTCAAAAATCTGGAATGTCATGTTTTCAGTCTTTAACGAAAACTCCCTAGATACAATAAATACAAATGCAACTGCTATCAAAATTATGGCCTGGAAAATTCGCAAAAAATCCTAGAGTACTTCAAAAATCTTTATGTCTGTCCTAGTGAAGAAAACCAAAGCGTTATGGCACACATTCTTGAAAAAGTCTGGTTAAAAAGAAATACCTCTGAGAAACAAGTTGCATTTGCTATTGCAATGTGTCAAATGATTCTAAATCCATGTAATGAAAGTATTTTAATTAATAAAGCATTAATTAAAAACAAAATAGAAAAAAATAAGGTATGTTTTAAAATTTTTCAAATTCTTATAGAGTTATTTGTTTCTAATAAAATATTTTAGAAAAAAATTAAAAAGAAAATTGGATTTACGGAAGGGAATTCAAGCGATGAAGATCAAGAAATACATGCACATGAAGATATTAAATTTCAAAGCACTCTGGAGGAAGTAGAAAATGATGAAAATGATCTGGAATTGCAACCAAAAAATGTAGAAATAGAAAGTTCTACTTCAGCAATAAGTGATATAAATATAATTGATTAATAAAAATATGTAAAAAAAGTAATTTTCAATAAATAAATTTTTAAAAATAAATATTTTAATAATAATGCGAAATTTTTTATTACAATTTAAAAGATTTGAAAATCTCCAGAGTTATATATATAAATCTCCATTCCGGAGACTTCTAATAATGATGAAGTGCCTCTGGAGTTTTACATAAAAAATCTCTAGAGATCTTAGTCAAAAAAATTTTCTGATATATATATATTATTGCTACAAATATATTTATAAAAAGAAAAAAGATCTGTATTAAACAGATCTATATTCTTTCAGACAAATCAAGATACAAAAATATAATCTCAAGAATTTTAAACCATTAAAAGAATCTTCCCCTTTGATATCCATAATTCAAAGCATATCACATAATATCTTAGATGCAGAAATTAAATTCAAGGTATTATCAGAAAAGTCATCATATAGTACATCACAGATTTCACACAATCCAAAATTAAAGCCCATCAAATAATACACCAAACATTAAACACATATAGATCTTTCTTACAAATGCTATAAAAAAACAGATGCGCAAAAGTTGAACAAAGGGAAAAGCAGCAAAAAATTTTTAAGAAAAAGAAAAAATCTTGTTATCTCAACCAACCAAGAGAATCAATACATATAGCTTTAGGAAATATGCTAATCAAAGACAGATACATAGAACTCATCAATTGATCTATAGACAGTTACTTTTCAGGAAACATAAACTTCTTTTCTTTTCTCTTTTAATTTCAACACTAACTAGTCATTCTTGACATGTTAGGTCCCGATAATAGGTGGCAACAGGCCAATCAGTAAGAGTAACCCACTTTAGATAGCTGAATTTGTAAAAAAAAATGAATCTTTCTCACAAATAAAACAAGGATAAGCCAGTTTAAAAAAAAAAATTATAGGTTGATCAAAACTGATTCTATAGTTCATGAAGTCTGGCTCTTGTAATTTCTTCTGCTATATTGTTATTGTTTATTCTTACTGACCAATTTTTTATATATAGAAGCAATTGTATGTTCCAGATGTGAAAGAGACTATATTCATATTTGTTGTATAGCATATTGTTTGTCATAGTTTTGGGCAGATTCAATTTTTGTTTGTAGTTGTTGTTATACTACTCATTAGAAGAACATATTCTTTTTCTATTAGTATTATGTCATTGCATCTATGCTAGGTAACAGAATGTAATTCACTATGTATTGTATTTACTTGTCTGTTACTTCAGGAGTATCCTATTTTTTCTGACTATTTGTTTTATAAGTGTCTTTTGATATTTCTTCTTCCCCGAGCTGTCATGCCAGACCTACTAGAATTCTAACTGGTATGCCTTTCAGATTATCCATATATATATTACTAATATAAGCAGATGTATAAGTACTTGTTGATTTTTTAAAAAAAAACTGGCTTATCTTTGCTTTATTTAGTAAAAAGCTTGTTGTGTACATTTGTTATACATTTACAAACAACTTCTTATTATAAATTCAGCTATCTAAAGAAATTGTGTTTCTTACTGATCAGCCTGTTGCCACCCTGTGGGGCCTAACATATCAAGGAGGCTGTGTTAGTGTTAATAAAAGAGAATAATGAATTATAAAAAAAATGTTTGTAAATCCTTTAAAGTAATTATCGATAAATTGATTAATCAAAAGTGGAAACATGTCTTTGATCCTTTGGTCTTGAAGTATTGTTTTCTTCATTTGATCTTGACTATTTGTGTTTCTTTTTTGGATGGTTTTGCGGAGCCGCTTGTTCCTAGCTAATATTCCATTTGATTTTTCCCAATTGTTCATGATTATGCATCTATCTTTCCATGTTTTTCCAAGATGTATTTTGAATTCTTTGCATATTGTGTGCAGCCACTTTTTTTGTGTGCGTAGGTGACATACAATGTTTGTTTCCTTGGTTAGTTCTGTGCTAACAAGTCCTTTGATGAGTTTTTTTATTATGATAGGTGAAATTTTCTGAAACTTTGTGTGGATTTTTTGCCATGTTTGTTTTTTCTCTTGTTAATTGTCTTCTGTACTTAGGAGTAGTATGATAATATTTCTCAGGTGTTTTGCATTTATGTCTATGGATATTATACAAGTGAGTGCATGGAAGCTGTCTTCTATTTCTAGACATATCATGCATGTGTTTTGTTGGTATATTGTTGGGTTTTTTTTGTATAGCTTGTTCATTGTTAGAAGTTCTTGATTCTATAGGTTGACTTGAAATTTTCTTTGTGCATAGTCTTCAAATGATGTAATTCCCTGGTTGATATTGCTGAGGTTGATATTTTCGAATATTGTTTCCAGTCTGTGTGTTTCTTTGAAAAATAGTTGATATGCATATGATTTCTGTATAAAAGACTATATTGTACAATGTGTTTGGCTTGAAAGATAGTTTGTTGAATTATTTTATTGGAGTGTCAATGATTTCGTTTTTCTACTTTGCAAAGCCCTGGTTTGAGTATAGTTTTGTGTTTATGGAGATTGCTCTTGTGCCTGGGATCATATTTCTGCAATCAATTTTGACTAGTTGATCTGCTTTTTTATTGTCTTAAATGCCACTGTGGACTTTTCTTTATGTAGAATTAGAGAAATTTGGGCTAATTTGCTATGTTCTATAATGGCTCAAGTAAGGATCCACTTTTTAGTTTTCCATATCAATATGTGGAGTGGATGAATCCTGCTTGATTTATTGCCTGGATTGCAACTTGACTGTCTGTATGGATATGAATGAGGATCACTGTCGATTCTGCCCTTGTGGATGATGGGAATGCATTGATTTATTCTTTGAATGAAGCTATGCTCTTCCCTTTATGTTGGATGACCCATCCAATTCCCATGCATTGTTTATTGTTGTGCCTTGTTAGTTGTTGGGATGATAGTTGTTCTGGATTCTCAGCTTTGTTGAAAGTGTGGACTTGGAATGTACTATATGTGATATCCTAATTCTAAGGTTTGGAGTTGGATTGAATGAGTTGTTGCTGCATTTGGTTTTGTGGACAGGGATTTGGATGATTTCTTGTCTTTTGGTGAAGAAAGTGTATTTCTTGATTGTTGAATAATTTATATTAGTCAGCAGCCTTTACAGGAAGTTATTGGGGAGCCTCTTGCAATTCTTTTGTAGTGTGTGTAGATAATATAGTTGTGTGTATTAAGTCATTTGCCTATGGTCTCAATGTGTCATTGAGTGTAGTTGCCCAGTGATGTTTGTGTATTTTGGCTATTGGGCCTGGGATGTATTGGTGAAAGATGTTCTGTGTACCCTGACAGTCCAGTAGATCAAGATCTAAAAGGATTTGGAACCTGGAGCTGATGTCTGTATACCAATGGAGTTCTTTTCCTATGCACTTATTTTTGGCCTTAGCATAAAGTTGGGGTAATGAAAGTGTCTTCGTGCAGTCCTCATTTATCAATTGTCGAATGAACATCAGGTTGTTTTTGACTAGTTTATGTCTTAGGTTGTTGTACCATTGATTGCCTGAATGTTGTTGTTCTATTGTATCTTTGAGTTTTTGAGTGATTATTATTTCTGGTGGTGTATTTAATTGGATTCTAACTTTCCTGAGTTTCCAAATGATATCATGTGTTAGATTAATGCCTGTAAGCAGAATTTTATTATTGGTTGACCAGAAAAAGTTTTGGATGTCCTGTAGTCTATAACATGTTATGATGCCCATGAAGTTGTTGTTATTGATTCTAGATATGAAATTGAATGTATGCATTTGGATTTGTTGCTCATAGAGGTTAATAAGGTTGTATTCGAATTTGCTGAAGAGAGTATTATTGGGAACTGTGTTTGCGAGTCCTATTTTATATTTGAAAGTTGTGAGAGCTTTGGACATTGTTTGTTGGCATTTTTGCTCTGATAGTACCATATTGTTGAGGAGGTATTCCAAGCTTGGATTAGAATGTGATTGAGGATGTAACTACTTTGTTTGATCATAATTTTCTTATAAGCGATTAGCTTTGCAAATTTATATGCTTTGGTTTTTATAAGTGCAGTTTGATGTCATTTATTGCCTTTGGCACAATGCCATGTTCCTAGTATTCTAACTGGAGTAGTAGAAGTGACCTTGAATGATTTGGTTTTGAAGTATTGCTTCTTGATCTCTGTCCAGTTATATGCATTGATGAATTGATTTGAATATCATTTAGTTTATAGAATGATGTTGCAGTATCCAGGATGTGTTGGAGTTTTTGTTGGTTGTTTGTAATCCATGTGGTGTAATCCGTATAGGAGCATGCTGAAATATTGGTGGTTTTTAGAGTCCATCCTTGCCTGATGTCATTGCAAGTTTTGGTTGTTATTGTATCACCTTTGTGTGCAGTTGCTATTCTAGATAGTAATGGATCATAGAAGATATACCAAAGGAGTGGTGAAATTGGTCAATGCCATCCTTGACTAAATATGGTTCAGTGGGGCCAAATGGAGTAGAAACTGTGTTATAGTGGTATGAGAGAAGGTTTGTTATGATGTTTGTGATAGTTGTGGGAATTTTGATTCTTTCTAGAGCCTTGATTAACATTGAAGTTGGAACTGAGTCATAAGCTTTTTGCATGTCTTGACTAAGGATCCAGGCTTGTTATGAGTTTGATTTTGCATGTTCTATAATGTTTTGAATGATGTGTATTGGTTCTTGAGTGCTAAATCCTAATAGTGCTGCCCTGTTATATTGGGATAGGATTTTATGTTTGGTGAGGACTTTGGCTAGTCTGTGTTAATACATTTTGTAAAGATTTTTCTGCCAGTTTCTAGAAGTGTGATTGGATAGGTTATTCTGAGATTGTTGTTCCATTCTTGAGATTTGGGAATTGGGACTAGGTTTTCTTGTTTCCAGACATCAGGTATTATTTGTGTTTTGAGGAAGTTATTGCAAAGATCTGTAAAAAGAGAAATTATTTTGGGCCTAGTTTCTTGAATACAATATAAAGGATTTTTGATGGACCTGGGAATGATGTGTTGCTTCTATTGTAAATTGTTTTAAGTATTTCTTCTTTAGTGATGGGATGTGTTGTGAAATTGTACTACTTGTTGTCAATGTTGAGTTTAGGTTTGTATTCTTGTTCCCATTTTGGCCATTGAGTAATTGTTTGTGTTTCTTTTTGCTATCCAAAGATAAAAATGTGCTCTGACTGTATCTTTGATCGGGATGGTTTGGTTATGATCCTTGGGATGGTATCTTCTGTTATGATTTTGTTTAAGATGATATGTCTATGTGTTTTTCTAAAATACTATTGATCATTGCGTGTTTGCTACTGTTTATTTATTGTAATCTCCTGGATATTGTTGTTGGATTCTTTGTTTTGTTTATATTTGAAGATTATTTGGTGGGCTGTTTTGTGTTTGATTAAAATTGAGTTGAGTTCTTGGATTCAATTGTTGAGTTCTATATTCTGGGTAGTGTTTATACTAATGGTTGGTAGTTTTGATATTTGAGGGGAAATTGTTTGCAGAGAGATTGTTTGCTCTGTAATTTGATTATATTGAAATTGTAAGGCACCTGTTTTACTTGTTTTGATAACCACAACAACAACTCTGCTAATGCCCTTTCTAATGCTTCCAAAAACTTTAGTGATATTACATCTTCCTCCTCAACTATAATCCCTGGTATACTCAAAATATCCACTAATAACTTACAACAACATTACAATAGTACACCATCAACACCAAGAGGATTTGAAGCAAATGAAGACTTTATTGATGATTGGTTTGAAGAAATACAATCAATTCAAGAAAAAACCCAAACACAAATCCAACCAATGCAACACTCTCTCATGAATACAGGGCCCACTGACTGGTCAACT
>CAJVPT010006755.1:0-10731 GCA_910592055.1 Acaulospora colombiana
TTAATCCTTCGATACTTTTCATGTTCAATAATATTCAAGTTTTTAAAGATGATCATGCTTATGTCAAATATATTGAATACCTGTTGACCCGAATCAGATGTGCACACATCTTGAATCGATCTTTCATTTATCCTGAATTTTTTGATAATTGATAACAATATATTTATTTATCATTGCAACACATCACACCAGATATTTATAATGAATTAATAAAAAATATTCATTTATTTATTTAAACAAAAATAGAATCTTTATAGATATGTTGAACCTCATTCAAATATGATTTTAATCTTTTTGGCTACAAAATTGTGTAACACATCACCATTCTCAATTCGAAATCTATATCTTTTCAAAAGATCATCTTGATAATCTGTTTATCAGATCTCAACTCATCCTCCCGAGTTTCATCTATTTTTGTCAGCACCAGAATATATGGAATTATTCCATGTTTTTGATATGATTTCTCAATGCCCTCACATTCGAAGTCATACAAAATTTCTTCTTGCATATCTTACAACTCAATTTTTCACCATTCAAATCTGACGTAAATTTTTTACGAGTTGAATCAATCTTCTTTGAATCATTTTTTTTGTTTCTTTCGAATTCACCCACCACCCAATCACTCTTTTATATTTTCACAATGTATAGTAAGTTTTCTTAAACAACATCACATCCAACTTTCCCAAATCACCATTCGGGAGTTTTGTTAACTATATCAAAATTAATGGATAAATTGTTCTAAGTAGGTGTTAATCAAATAATACCAATATAAGAAAGATAAAATCGCATATATCAAAAATGCCATCATCAAAAAGAATTCTTGAGAAGTCAGAATCATTCGCAACATTGATGATGACTTGTCATCCGAAGATTGTTGGATAATGGTGGAAAGGTCAATGATCATGAGACTAATAGTCACAAAAATAACAATAATATAATATCTAGTGAACATTTTGATAATTGGATATTTATTTTTTACAAGAATATTATTGAAATGATGTTTGAATTATTTGACAAAAGACAAAAAACACATCGTTTAAATACACAATCACAATCAAGATCTTTGAATCATCTTCTCATGATAATGCATCTAAACAATACGTATAACAATAATCAATCTATCTCACATATTTGATATACCAAATTAATAAATTAAATATCATAATAACCTGAACAAGAATATGGGCTCACAATAATATCTTTCCAATTATTGTGTTGTACTAATTCATAATATTTTGACTCCTGTATCTTCCATTTTATATTATTTTAAGAATCATGTCATGTCGTATTGCCTCTTGATAACAATACAAGTGACAATTATCAAGAAAGTGTAATCTATTATCGATAAAACAAACCCTGATCTTTTCGATATCATCAGGGTTTATAGAACCATTAATTACTTCATCAATCATTTTATCTACCAATTTACCATTTCGAAAGTACATAATAATACTTCTTTGAGAATATAATAATCCAAAAGAATTAATATATGTTTCCAATGGTAAATTCATAAAAAATTCTATTGGTAAAATATAAATATATATAATAAATACTATTATAAATAATAATAATAATATATATATTGTATTTAATATAATAAATAAAATTAAAAATAATTTAATATAAAATTTTGATATTTCATTATTTTCTTCGATATCTTCATTTTCAATATTTTCATTTTGATGAATGTTAATTTCCTGAAAATTTTCTTCATCTTCTTGATAATTTTGATTATCATTATTCCATGAAGTTTCGTCTTCTTCTGATGTTCCCCATGGATCATCTATTTCTTCATTATTATTTTTTGGTTAAATATCTTGTAAAGGTTTTTTAATAATTTTATGTTTCAAAGATTTTGAAAAAATTTTAAATTTAGTTTTTAAAATCGAAGACATGTTTTTCTTATTTGTTTCGATCTTTGAAAATTATTTCAAGATCACATCTTATCATATTTATATCATAATTTGTGAAATTAAAGTTTGAAAAAACATATATTCTTATTATCATCATACAAGACACGAAACGTTGTTCATAATAAATATTTATTGGTTCATAACAAGTAATTACTAAGGAAATGTCAAGTTTATTCAACCCCTGAATACATGTCCTTTCAACACAAGTGGTCTAACGAAATTGAAATAAACTCAACTTGTGAACATTTTAAATAAAAAACAATCTTCATCAATACCCTTATTTATAAGAAAAATTCGAATCCTAATTTCGAATATTCTCTGATTCATTCACAAATATATTCAAATGGTCACAAATCGAACAAATACAAAAGCTAAACAAGTTCATATAAAAATCATAAAATTCTTCTTATTTCATGAAGAGATCATAATTCACCAATACCAGAAAGATCCTCTCATACAAATTAAATATCTTCAAATAAATAGCATATGACTTCAAGAATTTTTCAAAATCATAATTTAAGATACTTTCGTGATTATACTTAATCGATAATAACATCGAAGTTAAAAACAACATCACACAATTAACGGTCATTGTAAAATTCTCACAGTCAAGAACACCCATTTGATAATGTCGCTTGGATCTCAAGATATACAATTGAGTGATAACCATCTCTTCTCTGGAACATCTCATTCTTCTTAACACATCATCCACAAAATAAAAGAGACCCTGATATGAATGTTCTCCAAACATGTCTTTCAAAAATGTCACGATCTTTCTCGCATAGTATTGCCTCTCACTGTCATTCATCTTTACCATTTACTCACACAAATCAAATCATTATTTATATATTTAACACATTCAAAATTTATCACGTGATAACTCACGTTTGATTGGTTCATCTAACAATGAGAATGATTGGTATATAATTTTCATATAAATATGAGATCAGGTGGAGGTATGTATGATTATGCATATAAAAAAACAACCAAGCAAAAAAGATTGACAGGATCATAAATATGGAAAATTTTTTTTCAGAAAAATGGACATCAGTTATTTATTTTGTTGGCAAAATAAGAAAAGATGCAATGGAGATCTACTCACGAAATGTGACAGATGCATCTGACAAAATCTCATGTATACCAAAATCAAAAATAAACTAATAAATTTTGAATTACTATAAAACGAATACATAAGATTTATGCATAAGAACGAACAACTCAAAATCACCATCAAAAATTTAGAAAATCAAATCAGGAAAACATAAGTAAATTTATTCAAAATCTCATCTTTTTCATCTCTCATGACATCTCCTAACCGAAATTTTGTTATTCCATATAATAAATTATATAAAGATATTAATAAGAAGAAACATATACTTTCTATTCAACAATCATCAATTGGGATTAATTATTATATGTGCAACCTCAATTCAAATATAAAAATAACATTCTTAATCATTCCACTTCATCAAAAATATGTTCATTTTCAAAATTATCAAATGAATTGATCTGTGAGATCTTTAATTATCTCAATCTCAAAAATCAATATTCATTATCAACTGTTAACAGACATCTAAAAAATATATACAATCATATCACATATAACCCTCAAAAATATACCTTTTATTATAAATCACGCATTAATCATACAAAAAAATAGAGTTTAAAAAAATATTCATTAACAATAAATATCAAAAAATGGTCGAATTCATAGTCAAATCGAATAAAATAATCAGAAAACAAATATTCTACAAAGAAAATATCCCATGATGCAAACATTTCACCATACAAAAAAAGATAATCACACTTATTGAAAAAGATGATTTTGGAAAAAGAATTTGTGAAAAATGTCAAAATTTTAAACATTGTACAAGTGTGAATGTCTTCAATGAAAAATGCAGAATTCTTAATTATAATTTTGCACTTCCACGTGATGTCAATATGTGATTATTAATTGGCATGGGTAGTCGAATATCTCAATATCATCACATGTGTAATGATTACTTTTTGACAATCGATAAAATGATTAATATCATGATTCACAATCCAAGTGTTTTCAGCATTTCATAAAAATATTTCGAATCGTAATTATAATAGCATCTTCCAAATCTTCCTCGAATATGAAATCTCTTTAAATATCCATCATACTTTTTCATCTTCATATATTTATTTTCTTTCTCTTCATCGAAATATGTTTTCATAATTCTATATCTTCAGTTCTTAAATAAATCCATATTTAACCCCTGTTTCACTAATTCAATCTCAAATGTTGCAAAGAATCAATTTTTAAATAAAAAATATTTACATCATTTTAATTGACAAATGAAATATCTCCTTTTCTCTAAAATAGTAGGCACCTCTTAATAACAAAATGGTTGACTTCTTAATCTTTCCAATTGTATTTCGAAAAGTTTCTCATTTAAATCTTGCAGTACATAAAATTCATCCAGTGTTTGAAAAAACTTTTTTACATTTTGAATAATATATTGAATATTATAATATGAACATCTGTTAATTCAGGAATATGCAATTATATCAAATCCATAGCCAAGGGATTCTTTGAATATCATGAAATTTATTTTAGGGATATTGAATGCTTTGAAAGCCATCTTAATGCAATAAACAAATGATATACAGCATTTTTATATCAAATAACAAATAACATTCTTATCAAAATCTAATCTTATTTAAGTTATTGATTAACATCTTATCTAGATCTCACGTCCATTACAATTATCAAATTTTTTGTCAATCATATTCTTATACTCAATCACTTGCTCTTTTTTATAAAAATATCTGTATTTTATTTTTCTATTTTTACATCAACTAAATCTTCAAGCTTTTTTACGATCTTTATGATAATAAATTCTATTATAATTAGATATATTATTCTTATTTAATTTACAATTTTTTTGATTTAATCCATTCGATTTATCCCTCAAATTATATTCACGATTATCTAATCCATTTCGATTCACATGATTGATAACCTTGTATTCAGATTTAACTAATTGATAGAAACAACGTGGATTTTAATTTCTAAGAGCATAAAATGTATTTCCTTGTTTGGATATATACCACGTAGATTGTTTAAGAAGCTGATAATGTTTAATATCACAGATCATCATTTGATTTTGTGTCAGTTGGATCTCAAGATACACTTTGTCTTTCTTACAAACAACATGGACTTGATTCTTGAGTTTAAATTTAGTCTTTCAACTTCCCATCCACTTTGTAATAGGAATTATTTCAAATAATTTGTTTTTTAAAGATAAATCATGACATTTATATAGTTTTATTTGATATTTATTATTATATAATAAATTATACAAAATATTCTGTTAATTTTTTCTGTACACGCCCATCACCAAATTCACATTTTCATTTCTTATTTTCCAATCGCACATCAATTTTTGTCAATTTTAAAATATTAAATTTATCAAACACACAAGTATCATGTTGCCTATTGTCATCCAACATTCTAATGAATTTCTCCAAGTATTTTTCTGCTAAATTTTGCGATTCTTCATCCATCTTTCCAAATTTCTCATCGTCATTCACATCTATCATGTCATTCGATTGAAAATCTAGATAATAATTAATAAATCTCACGTATGTGCCAATCAAACTCTTAAAATAGTATACCATTTCCAACTTATTAATGTTGTCATCAAATTGATCCAATAAAATTGCCTTTTCATTGTTCTTGTCAAATGGTTTTTTTTATCACGAGATATTGATATCATTTTCCATGTTCAATCTTGATACCTTCTTTTAATATTCTCTCTATAAAATGATTCATCAGATTTTTCTTATTTGATTTATATGATGCTGAAGATGCTAAAATCTTAGAATTGTGTTTCTTTATCATACTCTCATGTATAGACTCCTCGATCAATTTGCACACATCATTCTCATTATTCATATCCACGATCTTTTACATGACCTTGTTAAAAAATTTGTGAAAAAATTCTAACCTTCCCCTCTTCACAATATCCATGTTTTTCACAAATAGTTTCTTGGGATGAAAATTAAGCACGTCGATATACGGAATTCCAAAATATTTTTTTTTACCCAGAAACACCACCAGGAACCAAACCTCCTTATACACCATCCTCAAATATGATGTGCCATTATCCTTCATCAAATAATTATTCACCTGATCCTTCAAGTCATTCATCACTCCCATCGTTATTTTGATCATTTCGGTCTAATATTCTTCCTTATTCATCTTTTTATCCAAATATTTTTGATCACATTCAACATAGAATTCATCCGGACACATCAAATACAAAGAATCAATATCTACATACTTTATCGAAAAACCCAACTCCTTCACAAATTATGCCATCAATTTAATATTATATCTTCCTGCAGCTATCAAGGCACCCACCAGTTCTCTTATAAACAACGGTGATGATTGATCTTTCACTCCTCTATAGAAACTATTCATATAAACCTTAATTGCATTCTGTATTAGGTTCACATGATCATGTTTAAATTGTAATTTTGCATCTTGGATATCTTCCAATTGATTCAATTTGATTTGTCTCTTCAATTCATTCAACCTTTTCTTCTTCACACCATGCATCTTCATTAATTTTTTCAAGATCGATACATATATTCTATCATTTGCATCATCGTTACCCTGTTTCACTGACCATGCATGCACATTTCTTCCATTAAACTCAAAATTAATCTCATGCAAATCATATTTTAACTAATATCTCAAATAATCTTCTCCTGAAATCATGATCTTTTCAGGCGATAAGTTATAAGTCATCATCAAACTCAGATACAACGATGCAAAATCCAATCCCATTACCGATCACCTATTCTCCAATCCCTTCTTCAGAGGAAACACATACGTACCCGGGTATTTACTTTCCTCCACATCCTTATTCTTCACACAATTGATCAAAATTTCAACCTCATTCGCCATTATACCAATCAAATTTCGAACCTTCACACTAATTGCATAGCAATACAAATCATGTAACGAAACATACGAAACACTTGACAACAATTGATAAGAATCAATCACATTCATCTTAACTATTAACTCCTGACATCAACGTGCATCCACCATACAGTACTTTGTGATTTCGCACATCTCATCTCACGATCATGTTTTCGATACCCTTCGAAAATTCACATCCTTATAATAACTTTTTATCCAGTCATATGGCAAATCCACCTTGAACTCCAATCCCAACAAATTTAAAAAATACTTGAGCAAGCTCTGAGGTGATGTTGGATATATCTTTCGAAGTGCAATTCAAGTATCTATCACAAGCGTCCCGGATCTCCTGAAATACATGCTCTCTGCAGTTTCATCCAGATTAATCTTTATCTTTGAATTATTTGTATTCGAATCAAACATCTTTCTCGATTTCTTCTCCTTACTCTCGTCGAACTTAATATAACTCGTCATCACACTCATCTCCTTTATCACCCTTCTACCCAACATTACGTTTACAAATTCCTCAAATGTATCAAATTTTTCACATGACTTCAAAATGAATGGCCAATCATATTCCGTATCATTGAATCCAATTATCACATCCAGATTCAAATGAAACATGCAATATGCAAAATCCAAAATCATCGATCTCTGATTCCTCGACACTCGCAACATCCACCCTCATCCTCATTCAATTCCTTCGTGATAAAACATATCTGACATATTGATTCAACCGAATTCTTCTAATATACTGTACAACATATCATAAAAACTTCATTCTCATCATACTGCACATCGGAAATATCACCTACCCCTCGTCTACTATATGTCTCAATATCCTAAGTCATGATCATCATCTTCTGTTCCTCGGGTGGATTTTCACTCAACCTCATTTGATCCAATCTCACATTCACCACCTTTCGATAACATCGTATGCCATCACGAACGTACATCGGATTCACGTCAATCCAATTTTATTGCATTAGATTAATCTTGTTCTCATGTGCCACCTTTTGATAATGGAACATTATGTTATTGGAACATGTCAGATATATATCCTTGACATATTTCAATGCCTTTTTTCGATCATAATGATTCAAAAAATACATCCTCACAAATTGATCAGGCTTTTCACAAAATCCTTTAAAATAATATCTTTCGATCATCACATATCCCTCATAAACATCCATATTTATCAATATCTCTTTCATCTCATGTTTCTGAACCATGATATCAAAGAACACATAAATCCCGGTCACATCGATTCTCAACTTTTTACCATTTCTCATAATGCATGAAGTCTCAACACATATCTCTTCATCTTATACTCAAAACCATCCTCTACATCAATTAGCAAAAAATCAAAACCATTTGAATAATCTTCGAACTTAATGAAATTATCACGTTCAGGAAAATTGTTCATATTTACGCAAATCAACTTCCATCCAGTATTCCAAACAAGATACCAAATGGAATTATTTATTTTATTAATATATAATATCAAAATTTAAATTCATAATAATAATTTTCAAATAAAATTGAAACATAATAAAAATTGTTAACTATTATCAATCTCTTCGATCTCATAACCCGAATACAATTCCGCATCAATTCATCATACTTGTCATACACACTGATCAAATATTCTTCTTGACCCCTGTCAGAATCATGATCACGTTTCACATAATGACTAATCATCACATCAATCCTAGGTTTCAATATATCACTTTGTTCATAGGAAATGGAAATGTGATCTTTCTCTTACTATCTTCCAAATATTCAATCAAATCATCTTTATCTACTGTCAATCGAGTAAACACAGTTATATCCAGATGAGTTCTATCAAGAATAATATAATCATATGATCTCATTATCTTCAATTTCGTCATCAATTTTTAATATGTCTCCAAGATCACATGTTGGAAGAAAAATGAAAATTTTCCAGGATCACGAAGGAACATGCCGAATTCCCTCACCAATCGCAGAGACATTTCCTCTGAAAGATATACCTTCTTTCCATTAGATTTGAGTTGATACTTCAATTCATTAGCATATATCATCTTCTTAACCCAATCGCACCTGTCAAAATAATAATCTCAGGATTCTTCTCCTTCTTGAATGAATAAACATATTGCAAAATAAAAGTTGCCACCTTATTGACAAAAAGATAAATTAAAAACCAAAAAAAGATCTCGCTAAATGAAAATTTTTCTAAAAATAAAAGCGTCATTATCTTTTTAGTATTCATTATCACGTATTCGCACAATTCATGTTCCACCCAATGCCCGCATTCATGCAAGTATCAGATAGAACTTTTTTATTCAAATAAAATAAAAAATAACATATTCAAATAAAATAATAATAATAATTTAAAATACAATCAATTATTCGATCTTCATCTCATCCTCCATATCATTTGGTTTTGATTTTTTCTTTTGTCTACTAATATAATCAGATTCTACACTCACGTCATCATCAACCCCTTCCACAATTTCCTCTACAACAACACATCTCTCACGTTTCTTCCTCTTAATCCTTGAAATCGTCTTTCTAATGTCATCGAATTTTTCGATCAATGATAGAGTCAACTAATCTTTCATGCTTACCATATCACCCAATGAATAAAGTTTTCAATCTTCATTATTTTCAGGTTTCAATCGATCCGGAATCAAATCCTTCACATGTGCATAGTACATTGCACATTGATAAAGACAATTCATACCATTAAAATCAGAAAAATATTCATACTTACATATCCAATAAAGATCTTCTTTAGATAATTTGATACCCATTTCCTCTCTGACCTCTTGAATCGCGTATGTCAAATAATCCTCACCATCCTCACATCATCCATTTGGAACCTGAAGAAGTTCAAAAAAATTCTTATTTACATTACACCGATGACTCATCCACACATTTCAATTATTGTCAATGAGCAACACAATCGAAAATCTCTTTGAATTTGCCTTATGCATTTCGATCTCTTGTTTCACATTTATCATCTGTATAAAATTATATTTAAATACACTATTCACTTCATTTGCATCACCAAATTTCTCATTTAAAACAATTGCAAATGCCTGAATATATTTCGAAAATTCAAGATGACTTCTTCAATAATCTTCAAATTCTTTGATTTTTTTCAAATATTTCTTCATTTTAAAGTTACGCAAACAATGCTCCATCCAGTATTAAAAAAAAAAACACCAAATGGAGTTATTTATTATATAGATGATATCTCTTTATCACATTATTTACAAAATTCAAACCTATCCTACAACTACTCTTAATATCAAAATATAAATCAAGTATCATTACACTGAATAGATTTTCTTATTCTTCTCTTTCTATTACACAAACAATAATATCGCATATATGATTCACATTTCTTCTGATATGGACTTATCAAACCTTTTCTTACCAGATATCTTCGCACCTTGTTATATCTCTTGGATACATATTCAAAAATTTCTTTCAAATCCAAAAATGTAAAAGAATTAACCTTTCCTCTATAATACAAATACTTATTCTTGATAATTCAAAAAAAAACTCTTTCCCGTAGATCCTTTTTTTTTAGAAAATTTCCTTTTTAGGCAATTTTCTTCTTCATTTTTCTCTGGCTTTGTAAAGAGTTTTTCAAGTCACCATGCCACCCAAAACTCGAGCACAACATAGAACGACCCAACAACAACAACATAACATAAACACAGTTTCAAGTAATATAAGAAGTCGCACTCAAAATCAGCAAAACTTTGCAATAGAAATCCAAGAAACAGAAGAAGAAGGAGTCGAAGCTATCTTCCCAGCTACTACCAATAACACTACATATACTCCAGCAAAACAAACAGACACTGG
>CAJVPT010006756.1:0-10731 GCA_910592055.1 Acaulospora colombiana
TTAATAAAAAAATAAAGATATTTAGCAATAATAAAACTTTAGAATATATTAATAAAAATTTTTTTAAAAAAATACAAAAAATAGAATAAGTATTAAAATATAATATATATAAATTTTATGATTTTTGACTGTATAGTTAATGATTTAAAAATTATCAAAGTTGAAATTTATAATAAAAATATAGTAGGTGGACTCAAACTTTTGGAAGCAACTATAAATAAATTAGATTTTATTCTAAAATTTATTTATTTTATAAATTTAATTTTTTAGTAAAAAATTAAAAAACCTATATCAGCTTTAATGTAAAATATAATAAAATTTAATAAAAAATACTATTGTAATATTTATACTATTACTTATTATATAAAAATTTTATTTAAATCTTTTTTTTTAATTTATTATTAAATTAATATAATGGCTTACAAAAGTTTAAATCAACCATTAATTTTATTAATAAATATTAATTTTAATAAAAAATATATTAATTATTATAATAATAATTTTTTTTAATCTACAATTATATTATAATAACTTGTCTTTAATGAGAAATTAAATTAAAATCTATAATAATTTATAAACTTTCACAAAGTAACTACTTTTTCTTCATATATAAATACTCTAAATTAAATTTTGAAAACAATATTATACTTCTCTGATAGATTGATAATGATCTCTATCTATCAAAATCATTATTAATAGTTTTATCACTATTAATTGATTTAAATTAAGGGAAGAAAACAATTTAAGGTCCATCAAAAAAGTTCAAAAATAAAAACAATATTTTTTCAAAAAAGATCTACATAATTGAAATAGTTATTTTGCTTCACTTGAATCTTAAAAGAAATTTTCTTTTTATTACCTGTAGTATTCAATAAATTAATTTAACCAATCTTTTATTTAAGTAAATACTGAATTGGAATATTTCTAAAAAAATATTTAGATCTCAGCTTTTTTTATTAAAGTTTTATTACTACCTAAAAAACTTAAATAAGAGACAAGAGTTTGCAATCCATATTATTCATTACTTGAACTTTTTGTATTATAGAAATCTTTATTAAAAACTTGAGTTTATGAAAATAAATATTTCTAAAATATTCTTTTCAATTATTAATGATATTATTATAACATATACTGAAGTATAATCAATAGAAACTTGTTTATATTTTAGAACTAATATATTTTATATTAGTTAATTACTTTTGAAAGAATTTGTACTACTAAAAATTTAGGATCAAATTTGAGATAGGCAAAATTTTTAGAAAACTATAAAAATAAAAGTTTTAAGAGAACTAAAACAGTTTAAAAATGAAAAAATAAATTTTTTAATTACAATAAAACCTTTAAAAATCTTTAATTTTAAAAATTATAAGTATCTATAGGTATTTTATAATCAGTTCTTCTTTCTTTGAAATATTTTTCATTATTGATATTAATAGTGTTATTTGACTTTTCTTGATCACTATAAGTCAAATTTTTGGATAAAAAGATTTGTAAACAATAGGATAATAATAGAAATAACTCTTAAATTTAGACTTCAAATTGTTTTAAGGAAAATATTAAAATTTTATTAATAAAGAAGTAAAAAAATTTTTATAAATATCTTTTTTGTATGTGTTCAAAAGATCAGTAGAAAAAGTTTTATTAATTATAATATTATAAAATAATTAAATTTTTAAATTTTATATAATATATATAAATTTATTTATTTTATAATACTTAATAAATTAAATTTTTTTTAGATTAAAATATAATTAATTAAAAATTTAGTAATAATTTAAAACCTTTAATAGTCTCTTATATACTAATATAATATATAATTTATATAATACAATTACATATAAATATAATATATATAATTATATATTGTAGATATTTATATTAATTGAAAATTATATCATTCAGCTATTGAATTATTGACAAATTTAATAAAATGTAATAATAAAAAATTAATTAATCTTTTATGATTGCTATTACTCAGCATAAAAAATATTAATAAAAAATTTGCAAAAAAATTTCTGCATATTGTAATAAAAAAATTTGATACAAAATTTAGCAATATTGTAACAAAAAAAAATTTTTTTCATATTATTGTAAAAAATTTAATAAAAAATTACTGCAACAAAAATTCAACAAAAAATTGATATTGTGATAAAAAATTTAGCAAAAAAATTATTGCAGCAAAAAATTCAGTAAAAAATTATTGCAGTAAAAAATTTAGCAAAAGTTACAAATTCAGTATTAAAATTCAATAAATATTTAGAAAGTTTAACAAATTTCATAAAATTTATTAAAAAAATATAAAATCAATTGATTAAATTATTCATTAATTTTTTTTTCTCCTCTTTCTTCTTTTTCATTTGCTTTTCTTTTTCTTTTGAATATTTTTTTAAAATTAGCTTCAATTGATTTTATCTTATTAAATATTTTTTGAGATTTTTTACTTTTTTCTTTTAACTTAATACTCTCAAATTTTATCCATTCATAACCTTGTTCCATTTTGTTCCTCATTCTCTTAATATATTAATAATTTTTTATATTTGATAATTTTTTATTTTTTGAATATAATGGTTGATTTTTTACTCTTTTCTATTTCTTTTTTTTATTCATGTTTCAAAATCTCTTTCAAATTATATATCCAATTCAGCAAGCCTTCTGATGATATTATGTTATAAAAATATAAATCATCACAATATTATTTATGAGTCAACTGGAATGCTTGAATTGATTTTAAATATTTTTCCAAATATTTCAATAAATTCTTTAACTATAAGTAATTATAATTAATATTGTAATTATTTAACATAAAATTTTTTACTAAAAAATATCACTTCAGAATGTCAACTGTAATTATATATATTTATTCTTCTTTTAGTATAATTTTTTGAATTAGTTTAACTTTTTTCAGGTAAATATATATTTGGTTCTTTAATTATATCAGTTAATTTATTCTAATATTTGACAATTTTCTTTGACCTTCATTCAATAAGTAACTGTATACTTTTAATTTTTCATGTCCTTTTCGTAATTATTCATTAAAAATTAATACATGAAGATAGTATAAATACAGAATATTATTAATCTTACTTTATTTAATCAGCTATTTGTATATAAGTAACAATTGTCTGCTTCCAATTTTCTAGTTTCTTCCACTTTGATAGTGATATAAAGTATTTAACTATTCATTTATTTACTTTTGTAAGAAATTAAAATGTGAGACCATAGATTTTATAATTTGGGTATCAACTTTTATAATATTTTTTTATTCACATCACTTGAAAAAACTTCATCTATTTTCAATTTATATTGTAGATTTTATATATCTGTCCAATAAAAATGTGATTTTTCTTCCAAAAGTCACATGTTAATCTTCAAAACGTGACTAATAAACTATAGGTGATCTGAAGAACATCTTTTCTTATTTACCAAAAAACAATTGTCAACTTGGATTTTTTGTTAAATACTGATTTTGACCTCCGGTCGTGAAATGTTAATGAAAATCTCTTTCCTAAGTCACGTGTCATATAACATGCAATACAAACAGTTCTACAAACATTATAATTATTTTAATATTAGTATGAATTAATGATACTAACAGAGTTTCCATAATTAGTAATACTCTTAGCAAACTTAGCAAACTTAGCAAACGTACTATTTATAATGATTATAGATTCTAATATATAATTGATAGCATATAGTTATAATAGTTTAATGTCAAATTTTGCCATATTTAATAGTAGCCAAAACAATATTTATAGGTATCCAAAAATCTTGAGATGTTAGCATTCAAACATGTATCCAAATCATAAATAATATCTTGTAAATAAAATATTTGTTCTTGTCCTTATACAATTACAAATATCCTCTTGCCTCTTTCTTGACTATTTCTCCTTTTCTTAACTCCTCTGTTAATAAAAGTATTGTTGAGAGATTTTTACTTTTATTTTTCTTAGAAACTATAGCATATTTATATTAGTGAAGGATTCTAACTCTATGTTCCTCTGCTTTAGTTCTCAGTTATCTGCTTAATTTAGGAGATGAGAAATTGAGCAGATTAACAAATTGGTGGTAACTGTGAGATAGTTCACCCTGATTCTGAGTTATAGTTATAGTTTAGTTTGGTTTTAGTATAGTTTTGTTATGATATTTTTCTTCTTTCTAATGACTTTTTCCCCTTTAACTTTTTTATGAAATATTATATCTTCTACATACACTTTTATACCTTCTTTTATGTTTGTTCAACTTCCTTTACATCTGCACAACCTGTACCACCATTGTACCATACTAGCCACATTAATCTTTTCAACCACAATTGGCCCCTTTGTATTACTTTTAAGTTTTACAATTCAAGTCACTTTATTGTGCCATATCAGCCACAATAACTATCACACAATATTACACCAAAGCAGCCTCTTTGCCACATTTGTTTTTTAGCCACTTTTTTAAAAATTTAGAACCCTTATAATTTAAAATCTTTAATATTTTCTTTAATTTATTCCCTATATTTTAATTACTTATCTTTTTAATACCCCTGCAATTTAATACCCTTGTTATTTCCTTTGCTATTGTATACCCCTTGTAATTTCTAATTCCCATTTTTCTTTTATTTCTTTGATAATATAGGATTATTATTTTTAACAAGTAATAATTTTATAACTTTATTTATTCTCTTTATTTATACCTATTATACAATAGTTATTCTTCCTATTTTTATTATTTATTATATATAATTTTTTTTTTTTTTAAACGGGCTCATGCCTAATCTTTATTAAGTTTCAAATTTCATTTATACAATTGTGCAATGCACATGTACAGGAGTGTATATTCAGGGTAAATAAAGAATTCGATAAGCTAAAGCTACTTCGAAGCTTGTTACCCTCTTTTTGTAAAGAAGCCTATATCTTATTGAGCATGTAGGTGTTATTAAAAGTTAAAAAGGAAAAATAAAAAGAAAGAACCAGTCATGTGCTGTTATAATAAGGTAGCTGTGATGTTTCTCAGCATATGTCGGTCCTGTTTTGAATTTCTCTTTTGATAAAGGACTGGGGAAGCTTCTCCTAAGTCTTTACAGAAATAAGGTGGGGATGAGGAGGAAGACTTTACAGTTTTAAGACTTATGGGGAGTGAGTAACCAGGAAGACCCAGGTGGTATATTGGTGTCCACATGAATGACTTGAAAGTCTCCCAGTATATCTTCAATTAAATCTATTCCTATCTGAATATGGGTATACTTATCCATCTGTGTATCATATTTCAGATTTAATTCCTTCTATAAGGACTGCACCTAGCCTCGTGGTTAGCATACTCTGCTGGTGGCCATTGGTATTAGCAATTATCAAGGATCTCTCAGATTATCCGGCTGGCTTATATATTACTGCTGACATTTTTGATCTTGAGTTTCGATTGATATGGCGGTACTAACCTTCCAGTCTTCCAGCTTGAGATTTTTTGAAAATAGAATGAAAACTTCTTGATGTACTATGCGCACTAGCTTTATCACTAAGTATTCCTAATCATCTTTTTCACTTTTTTTAATTAGACTTTTCTGAGCAGTAGAAGCAGGAACCTACCTAACATACAATTAGAAGTAGGTGGCTTTGATTTTTAAAAGGAAACAATCAAGTATCTTGTGAACTTTGCCGTGGTCGAACAGTCTCTTTCTTGTATTCAATAATATATCTAAGGCTTGTCCTATATTTACTTACATAGGACAGTATGACTTATAGTGAACCCCAAGTTCTTATGGAGCTGAGGAAATGCATTCAGACATGTGAGGTGGCCAATAGAAGCTTGTTTATCAATCTTGTTCAATGTGTTTCATGTCATCCAATTAAAATTAGTGAGATTCGTGCTACCCAAAATTTCAGGGTCAAGTTGAGCTAGGTAAAATTCCCCAGAAAACTATGAAAAAAGTAGCTCTAAGAGGCCACAACCCCAATTAAAGGGTAGAAAATTGAGTCCTTTGACTGGAATAAATCTCTGTTATTTTCACTATAGTTGAGAAGTGAGAGATATTCCACAGTTAGTCCTTTTCCCTTTAAGAATTTTCTTGCCATTGGTAGTAAAGGTGGAAGCTGAACTTTGCAGACCACAAGAGTTCAGTTTTATTTAAAGGAGGTTGTAAACAAGAGGAAGGGGAAGTGAGGGAGTTCTGAAAGAACTTTTGAGTTGGTTTAAAGAGAATAATAAGACTTTATTAGTAAGGAAGTATAAAAACTTCTTGCAAACATCTTTTTTATATGTGGTCAGAGGATTAGCGAAAAGAGTTGCAAATTATCTGTTACTATGAAATTTGCTTCTTGTAATCACCTATAGTTTCTGTTATTTGTCAAAGCTAAAGTTGAGAATAGGATGTTTTAAACTTCATTTTATTTATTCTTTTTTTCAGGATTCTATAAGATATTTTAATTTATTTTTCAAATTATCTCAATTATAGATATTTATCATCCTGAAATAGATTCTTTGCTTATTTTTTATAAAAGTTAAAGTATTTACTAGTTTTATACTTTTCTTGTTTCATAATTAACTAGCTGATCTATATATATCAGCTTATTGTTTTTAAGTAATGAAATTACTTTCCTATATTCTTCCATTAACAAGTATTCTCTAATTGAACTGTTTTCTTGATTCCATTAAAAAATGGCATTCCATTTCCAACTTTGAAAAATTATATCTATATCTTTGATCAGCTTCAGTACTTGCAGTAAGAAGTTACTCTTTTCTGAAAAATTATTCAATAAGTTACATGTAAGCATATTGGCAAACTTCCAGTATTTGACTTGTACTTGCTTAAATCTAATAATCATTGTGGTTCTAGCTAGTCCTGGGTTATTTAATCTATTGCATAGTCCTGTTATCTAACTTTCTTTCTATAATATTTAAACACTCTTTAAGTTATAAATTTTGGAATAGTGTATTATACTATTGGATATTAATCGACATAATATATCTTTATTTTTGAACAGTTTTTTATATGCCATTGTTAAAGTGTTGCATATCTTCCAAAACAGTATACTGTGTTATATTCTGAATTCAATTCTTAGTATTAGCACTCTATATAAATTATAAAGAGTTTTTTTATCTGTTAGCTTTTTATTTTTTAGAGCTCTGATAACTATATTGATTTTTTAAGCACCTGTTCTTTGAGCTTGATAGCTGTCTTTTGGTTGCTTATTCAGATTCTTAGAAACCTTGCTTGTTCTATTCTATCTAATTCTCTTGTTACTTCTTTATTGACTCCTACTTAAACTTTTTCAGGATACTAGTTGGGATTGTTAATAGTAACTAGAACTGATTTGTTACTATTGATTTGAAAGACATTTGCCTTATAAAATATTTTTACTTTTTTTAATATTTTTTTTATATTTTCTTTTAAACATGCTATCCATGTATTGTTATCCATAAAGGTTATCACTACATATTGTGACTCTAACTTCCTATTACTATCTCTTTTCAAATTTGAATTCCAGATAACTGATATTTTGTATCCTTTCGTTTCATCATTTTGGATCTTATATAATAAAGAGTCATAAAATATTCTTTACATTAGAAGTAAATAGTTTCCCCTTGATCAATTTCATCTCTTGCAATAAATGCTTCTATTAGATCTTTTTCATATATTATCCTAAATTCTTTATTATAAAATAAACTCATTATAATTTAAATAAAACCCTCTGGAATTTTGATTCTTTTCATGGTCCTGACTAGCATATCAGACTAATTGTATTATATGCCTTTGCTATATCTTGAAGAAGAATCCATAACTCCTTTTGTTTTCTCTTGTTTTCTCACTGATATTGTTAAGGTTCTATTATACTTTCTCTTGATAATCCTGCATAGTTGGAATCTCTTAGAATATTATTACTCTTGTAGATATTTTTTAATCTATTTGTGAGAATCTTAGTGAAGCACTTTTGTATAACTTTTAACAATACTATCAGTCTTGTATTGATAAGTTCACACTTCCATAGTTTTGGTTTCACTATAGAATAAATATGACTTTGACTTTGCTTTCAACTATATAAAGTGATTTTCCATTTTAAAAAACAGTTAAGCATCTTTCTCAGATAGTTTTTTTTTTTTTTAAACCCTCTGTCAGGCTAGGTATGTATGCTTTATTAAACATATATATATTTTACATTAAAGATATATCAATAAAATCAAGTTTCTACCTAATTTACTCATTGCTATTTTAAGAATTATTAAAATTATAAGTGCAAGTTTGGAAGTGATTTATCACTTCATTAATAGTTCAGGTAAAGATTCTTTCAATTGTTAACTTCATTACCTGCAAGTCACTACTGCAGATCATTTTATAAGGTTCTGACAGAGCTTAAAACCCAACTATTTCATTCTATACTCTACTCTTCTTATTAAAATTTCTTGAAGGCTTTTATCTTCAAGGTTTCCTTCTTCAGGTAGTGAATTTCTTTTCTTTGGGGGTATAGTTTTCTGGCCTAATAGACAAGGAGATCTTTTTATCTTGTCTTCTTTATTAATTTCTTGTGTTCATTCCCATTCGATTACCTTTTTACACCTCTTGTTTCAAACTTCTTTTCGAATTTGATTGCAGACTCTTTTTTGTATTTTTAATATCCACTTTCTTACTATTCTTTTTATACATTTACCTTGACATTTTAGATCTGTCACTTCTAGGATAAGATCAGTTCTTATAAGGCCAGTATAGAAACTTAATATATTTTGACTTGTTCCAGAAGTCTGATATACTACTTTAGTGATCTACTTGTCAAACTCTCCTATTTCTTCACAGTCATCAATGATCAGATTAGAATTTTTTTCTTCAGCCTCTTTCTTTCTTTCATATAATAGCTCTTTAAAGTTTCTAATGATTCCACCTACTCCTTTATTCCATGCCTCTTGTAGCTAATCTTTATAGGTTGAACATTCTAGTAAATATTCTTTGTTGGGATTGCTTAAAAGATGTATCCCATGTATGTTTATCCTTAACCCTTTTCCATACTAGGTTTCATATATAAGTCTAATATTCTGAAATATGATGACTCCATTTTTCTCTGTTCTATTTTGTTGTATTTATTGATAGGCTGTTATCTTATTATTAATGTTCTTAAGGAACTGTCTAATTGGATCATCTAGAGCTATATCTTACTATTTGATTTTAGTTATAATTTTATATGAAGTGAGATCCTTTCATTCAATTGGTGAAAATTTCAGGGCTTCCTTACTAAGGCATCTACTTCATCATTATAAAGGTCGTTTGAGTATATTTTGATTTTTGTGAGCTTTAAATTTATATTTTTTTTTTATTAGCTCTATCATTCATATCCATAGGAACAATTTTTTTTCTTAAGCCATCTCTTGTGTGTTCTTTTTAGAACTTCTTTTTCTAAGGATTTTCACTTAGAAATACATGCTTGACTATCTGTAAAGATGTTCATTATGTTTTCAATTGGGACTACCAGAAGTATTGTTATAATTGCTACCAATTCTGCTCTTATAGATGAGGGCCAATTGTTTACTCCTATTTAGAACTTACTTTCCTTTCCTTCTTTTTCTATTTGGATCTAGGCTGCTCCCATTTTTATATTTTTTTTCTGTGATTAGTAAGTGATCCATCAGAATAGAAGATTAGTTTTTCTTTAGATTCAAGATTACGTTGAAGTATATCTATTAGATGGTCTTGATATACTCCTTCTCTAATATGTTCTTTGATAATAGCTTCTTTCTAGGTTTTAATGTTCATGTGATTTACTCTATCATTTTAGATCTTTAAAGAACTTTGGTTGCTGTAAATCACTTCTTTAATTCTTTTTTCAAGTGCTGACTTTGGGTTGAGAATTTTTAAGTCTCATGTTCTTTTAGTAAACTTTCTTGTATTGAGATATAGTACTATATATATTTCTTTTATTTCTCTTTCAAGAATATAGTTACTATTTAGTATTGTGTCTTTTGAACATCCCTGATATTTTTGTATATTGGTCTCCTGATTATTGTTGGAGCTATAACTGGTAAAGTGCTCTACTATTGTGATATTTCCTTTTTTTTCTTGTCTTAATTTCTCATAAGTTACTTGATTTCTTTTATTTCCCATCACTATCCATAATTTTTTCTACTTGTTTCAATTAGAGTCTATTTTTGAGTATTTTGATTTCCATCTCATATAATTTTCTCTCCCAGATCTTATAAGCTGTTTTAGTTGTTTCTCTAGAAGATTTTTAATTATAATTTTAAACTATTCTGGTATAAGTCCTTTGCTTGTATCTTATAGGAGCTGAAGCATTCATGAATATCTTATTTTTGCAGTTTCTTGATTAATTTACTGATTCAAGTACATCAACTAATTGTTTCTAAGTGATGGTATGACTTTTTTGTATTCTTCTAGTGCAAGATATTTTCGGATCCAAAGGTTTTTCTTTTTCTATTCAAAGATATCTTGCTATTTCTAACTATAAAACATTATTCCCATATCCTTAGCAATTTTGATCACTTGGAGTGGAAAGTTTCCTTTGTTTATTAGACAACTTAAGGATTTGCAGGTTAATAAATTAAGTGGTTCCCAATTTTTAATTTATACTTGTTTGAGTCTTATTATTGTTGTGATTCCTGCTAGTCCAGGATCATTTAGTTTATTGTAAAGTCCTGTTACTTGGCTTTCTCTTTGTAACATCCAAATACTTTTCAAGTTATGGATCTTTTAATAGTGAATTACATTATTGGATATTGATCTATATAAACTACTTTTATTCTTGAAAAGTT
>CAJVPT010006757.1:0-10730 GCA_910592055.1 Acaulospora colombiana
TTTTTTGTTGTATTGTTTAATGTATTGTCAAAACTATCTTTATTGTTTAGGCTTTTTCTAAGATAAAAAAAAAATTTTAATATAGTAAATAACCTGTATATTGCAGAATTTATATAACAATGCTACTATAGCATCCAATATAATACTAGTGTAGACCAATTGATGCAAGTTGCTATAATTGTTTGGGTAGATAGCAATTGTTAAAAATCGATCGATGTAAGAGTGATCTATGGTAGAAAAATGTGATTGGGCAATAAATAAAAAAAAAAAACTTTTTCCAATTTTTTTGTCGATTTTTTATTTTTTTCCTTTTACTTTTATCACTTTACTATCCCTGCTACCAAGTATCTTGCCTAGGAATTTTTTTTTACCTGCAAATATTTTTTCCTGTTCTTGCTAGTTCTCAAAAGAATGTATACACCTCTTTGTATATTAACTAAACAATTGATTTTATTTAAATATATACAGCTGCCTACTATCACTTAGCTATAATCAAAGATATATTTTTATTACTTGTTAATGTTTTTACAGCTGTTACATTAACTACCTTTGCTTTACTGCAACTGTATACCTGGTCTTTCTTTATTGACTAAATAAACTGGCACCTTTGTCGACTACTTTAACTGGCATCTTTTATTGATTAAATAATATAGTACCTTAACTATCAACTATACCTTTATATCGATTCCCAGTTCCCACCATATTTATAGCCAAGTAAGTACAAGGCACTGGTATTTTGTTGCTACTGGAACTTTTATATTTATTTATGAAACACTGGTATAGGTAATATAATGTATGTCTCAAAGAAACAGAAACAAATCGAAGCTAATGATAAGTAAATCGATCGAAGGGGGAATAAAAATCAAAGGACCTTTTATTTGACAAGTCTATGAAGTTGTCTCCAGTGGGAAACCCTGGACTAATACTTGTAGGCTGGCCTTCGTAAAAGTGCAACTAGCTACTGTCAATAAATTTGATATTGCCTCCAGTGGGAAACCCTGGACTAATATATTAAATTTTGTCGATAAAATACTAAGCAAACTTAAATCTACTATATAGCTGCTGCTACTTCTAGTGGGAAACCTTGGACTAAAGCAAGACTCTTGAACATTTAAGCAAGCATTTGTGGGTTGCAAGTTGGATTGTCGACAATTTAACTTGCAGCTAGATTTTTCATTTTCTGTTGCACTGATAAGTTATACATGTATATATATAACCAATACCTGTTTTTTAAATATATATAAAAATTTATACTGCTACCCTGCATTTCCTTGTGTCGTTGAAAAATGATAACTCTGAGGAGTATGTTGCCTGCTTGCAAAGTTCTTCCACTAAATTAACAAGTGTTCGCCTGGCTGTGTCTAATCCTAATATCGATTCTTTTTCAAATGTAAATATATCAGAGTATATATATTTGCTGCATATATTTTATTAATGCTAATAAAAAATTAGAAAAATTAATGGAGAGAATTTGTGAGATTCTTGAGATTTTGCTATACCAATGATATAGAAACTGCAGCTGCTTTGAAAGCAAACATCAATGATTTGAAAAAAAATAAAATAAAAACACATAAAAATTTTGTAAGTTCAAAAGATTTTAAAAATAAAAAACAAAGTTAACACTTTTATATTTTAGATAAGGAAGAACCTGATGACACAAAAACACTTTGCCAATGTCCACGAAGTAAAAACAATATTTCTTGAGCCCCTGTCTGAACATAACGAAAAAAAAATCAAAGAAAAGTGTATGTATAAAAAAGTAAATCTACTGCCTTTACATATACAAGCCATCAAAGCTACCTCCTGCCTATCAAATGTAATAAAAAAAAATAAAAAAATTATAATTCGTGACAAAGATTCAAGCAAGGTGGTGCTGGCTGTATATCGTAATTGGATTGGACCCAAGGTTTTAAATATTATAAAAGGTACAGTGCTGAAAATGTTCCAACTACGAAGAAGGTTGCCCGATTTGATGGTATATTGAAACTTAATCAAGGAGCATTGGTAGCTACTGGATATATAAATTTTATATACTGTATATTTAATTTTATACTTGAGCAGTACTGACAACATGTTTTAGATACCTGTTGACAAGGGAATGTGGAATTTTTTACACATGTTTTAAATATACTGAAAGAGTTATGAAAAACAAGCCAGCAGTACCTGCACGAAGAAAAAGTTGTCGTAATAAACAGCCTCTTATTTAACTATGCAATAGGTATTTTTCCTGCCAATGTGACTTCAAGTACAGTATATAGCAAAAAATTGTCAAGCATGGGCTTCCAAGGTTAAATGGAAACAAGTATGAAGCAGTCGAAAAAGGTATCACAGTTTTTTACGACAATAAGGAAATCAAACTTAACCATCCCTTAGGTCTCTGTGAAGCATATGCTTCCTGGAGGTATAGCAAATTTGCCCATGCCGATACAAATTTCCTGGACCATGCAATTGTAGCCAGCTGCCTGAGAGGAATTTGCTCCGAAAGTGATCCAGAATTTAATTGCTGAGAAGGGGATTTCGATGGAGGCAACTTCTACATAACTAAATGGGAAATAAAAGTAGAGATGACAGATATTTTTATATAAACGATAAAAATGTTTAAAATATAAAATACTAAATTTTTATTTAAATTTTTATACAAGGTAACACTCTTTTTTGCTGATTAGAAAAAGGGCTACATGGCACAACTGTTTTATTAAAGAAAGGTGTAACTAGTGGTTTATCACAAAACCTGACAAAAAAAACAGTAACAGTAATTAAAAATGAAAAGAAGGTACTGAAAAAGAAAAACATATGAAGTATCGGCAAGAGCAATTGCAACAAGATCCCCTTGCTTTGCTAGTACTGGAAGAATTGATAAAAAAAAAACAAGGCAGTAGCAGTACTGCAAAAAATTTAAATTATACAGGTATATATTTTAATTTAAAAGAAAATGATCATGAATGACAATAAATTTTAAAAATTAAAAATATAAATTATTAGCTAAATGTTTATATATAAAACTTAAAGTTGGCAAGTAAACATTAAGTAGGAAAAAACAAATAGAAAAAAAAAAACCATGATTAAAAAAATATCAGATTAACCGAACGGATACGAATCATATAAAACTAAATCCATCCAGATACAGATCAGATTAACCAAATGGATTATATAAAAATAAATCTGTTCGCATATGGATCGGATCAAATAAAAACTGATCCGATTGGATTCGAATCAGATTAACTTAAAATCCAATTTGATCTGATCCTTTGTGATCCCTAGTTACAATATTCAAACTAAAGCTTTTCTAGTATATCCAGATAGAAGAAAAATATATTGGGTAACCTACTTTAGCTCTTCAATGAATATATTGAAAAAGACATTGTTCTTGAACAATAAAATTCAGTTTGCTCCATATCAGTTGATATATAACCCTATTAGTAGCCATATTCTACTTCAATCAGATAAATTATTTCAAGTAAAAGAAGTAGATATATCACAAGTTCGTTTTCTTCCACAGCTAAACAAATATAAAAATTTGAGAAAAGGAAAACAAGTCCAAGTCTTCTTTTTAGGCAATCCTATTGATTGGCTTATAGCTACAAGGCAATAAGCAAGAACTCTACTAATGTCTAGATTAGAAGTGAAAATCCAGGTAAAAAACTGGGAAGCCATACTAACAAGACAAGTCATCTGATTAAAAGAATATATAGATAAACTTATAGATATCTTGAAATATAATAGAAGATGTATAGCCACTTAGTTTATGTTTTATACAGATAGATCTTATAAAAAAGAAACAAAAGATAGTGAGCTTGAAATGAGTTTGGCCTGGGTTCTAATAGAAAATAACAAAGTTGTAAAGCAATTCTTAGCAGAAGCATTAACATGGCCATCAGCAAGTAGAGCAAAAATATTGGTCATTTTAATTACAATATATATAGCTTTTTAAAATACAACAGTCTCAATATTCTCTAATTGTAATACTGCAGTTAAGACATGGAAGTCTATCAATTTATAAGTGGAGATATCAACAAGAAAATGGACAAAGACTACTAATTGACCATTATGAAGTAAAATCAAAAACCTAGTTAAAAAAAGAAAGATCTCATCTTGAAAATTATAAAGGTCAAAGTCTATAGAATTAATAAGTTTAATAATCAAGTAGATCTACTTGCCAAACAAGCTAGATATAAAAATCTAATAATCTGATACCAACTATCAGAGTTAGGGACAGTTTTTGCAATAGTCACATGGAGGAAGCACATAATAGAGATCAGTATTAGGAAATTTGTCAAAATATTTAACAGGAAAAAGATTAAAAAAGATTGAAAAACATAGAAAAAATTCAAAAACTGTAAATCCAAAATGAAAAAATCATAGACTGGTTAACTTTCTGAAATTAGTTTAACCTATCCAATATCTTTGATACCTCTTTCAAAGCTAATAAAGACAAAAGCTTCTTGACTAATCTACCTATAATAAACTTCCAGTACTGCAGATATTGAAGTAAAGAAAACCAGATATTTATATTATAATGATCTGTCCAGTATGTGAACTTCAAGAAGAAATATTAGAACATCTGTTCGAATGTTTGGTCACTAAAGAAATTAGAGAATATATATAGAGAAAAGCAAAGGAAAAGATCAATTGCTATATTAGTAAAGAAATCAAAGACAAAGAAGAAGTTCATCCTGCAACTAATAACTAGACAAGTAAATGGTTAAATGAGATTCAGCAATCTGATAAAAACCTTTTGAATACTATTTGTAAATACATGTAAGAGAAAAAACCACTTCCTTGAAGAATTATCTCAAAGTACAGCTCAAAATTCTCTTAACAGTCACACAAAGCATAATCAGTAAACTTTGTTATAAAATAAGAAAAAATTTCAAAAAGAACATATGGAATAGTCATTATAAAAAAGTAATAGAATGGAAAAAGAAATAGAATATTATTGAAAAGGTCAAAAGAATCAAAAGACCTGAGCATAGATCTATTATGCAGGTTATACAAAAACAAGAAGAAGTCTTACATTTGTAGAAGATCTAGGATAAGAAGTCTCTGAAAGAAAGAAGGGGATAAAGTATATAGAAATTATCAAGGATTTAATTTGTCATAGAAAAAAATGGTTTGATTTTTTAACTGCAGATAGAATTTGAATGATCTATAGTAATGACCTGTAAGCAATGATTTTACTAACTAGAAAATTTATCCAAGTCAATAAAGGTACAAAATATTATTTCCTATATTGCATTTAGAGAAATAGTTTTTTAACAATAGTGAGTTAGTATGTAAAAGTCAAAACATTTTGTAAATATCTATTATATATACAATAAAGACAAGCCATACTAATCTAACTGTGGGTTAAAAAAAATATTATAAATAGAAATTATACATTTATATTTAACTAAGCAAAATTTGACACTTTATAATTCAATATTTGTATTATTTTAAAATCTGAAATAAAATTTATTTTTTATCAAATTAATAAGTTTGTATTATAAAATAATAATCAATCAATATTTAATAATATTATTCAAAAAGTTTACTAAATATATAAAGAAAATTTGAAATTGTTTCAAATATAAATTAATACTTTCATTATAATTTATAAATCAAACTAATATTAATAAGTTTATAATATTTTATAAAAATATAATAAAATTAAATATTTTATTTCTAATTAAATATCTATCTATTAATCTGTTTTATTTCAAATAATTATTGAATTTTTATTATTTTTTATAAATAATCCTTAAAAGTTTATAATATTATAAAATACTGTACTTTATAGTATTCAATTAATAAATTTAATATTTCAGTAAATAATTCATATTTAATTTTTTAGATACGAGAGTTTAGTTGAAAATATTTAAATTTATTAATAATTGTCTCATAAATATTATATATATTATTTAAAAATAAATATAACTTGTTAGCTAAAAACTGATTTAGTTTAAAAATTGAATCAATGTTTGGTTAATTATTTAAAATTTCAAGCCATAATTATTATAATAAAATATAATTAGATTAATAATTTAACAATTATTTATTAATCTTTATATTAGATCTAGTGTAGTATTTAGTACTCCATAGGTCATATCACAAGATTTTGGTTCAAGTTCTCCAAGTGGCAAAATTATAAAAAATTCTGTCGATTCTTGTTTGAAGACAGGAATCCGTCAGCATAACCTGTTAACCTGATGTCATTCATAACTGATCATTACCCTAATCAGACAAGTCTATAAGTAGGTAATACCTGTTCTTATATTATAAACCTGATGCAGTTGAGTTCATAACTGAAATAAAAACCTGATTTGTACCCGTCAAGTTTGTGGATTTTTAACTGATCAAGAATAGATTCTAAGCTTAAAGAATTAGAAATTTTCCTGGGATGAAAAAAAGTAAAATTCTCTACCGGTAGCATGTATAACAACATGTGACATTTGTTGACTATATCAAAAATATCGGGAAGCTTTGGTGAGAAAAGAAATTCATACACTACACCGAAGTACCTAAAAATCTCTAGTACAGGTTAAAGTATATACAATGGTTTGATAACTAAATTACTCTATAAAAATGTTTTAGGAAAAATAAAGGTAGTATTATATATTCTATCCATATACAAAAATATGGAATGGCCTATATACAATATGTAAAATAGATACTTGCTTACTTAAATAGATAGGTATATAGTTATATTAATATGTAATCAAAAATATATACAAAACAAAAATAATATTGTCTTGAGTCTAACAAAGTTAATAAAAAAGACATAGATAGTGATTACAGCATCCTTAACTAATATGAGAGATCATATGGACTGATTGTTCAGAATTAAAACATGGATGGGAGAACTACCTACCATAAACAAACTTAACGAAAGACATCCTGATATTTATTCCAATGATAAATGCAAAATTTACAAATAGCAAAGAAAAACAAATGACCATATCTTTAAATATGGCACAATACCAACAAGACTTCAAGAAGAGTTCATACAGACCTTAACAGAGAAAAGCGCAGCAAAAGCTGAAGGTAAACAAACAGAACCAATCCAAAACAAATGGAAAATAATACAAATAATACAGAAACACAAGAAAAACAGTAATACAGGGTACCAAATCGAATCGAAAGATATTATTAGGGAGTCATAACATATGGTATAATACAAATAGCAGAGACCATAATAAAAGACAGATTCAGAGCATTGGAAGAAATTCGAAAAACAACATACAAGTTCTGGCAAGTCAAATAAGAAGCCTGGAAACTCAGACTCGATATCACAATAGAATGGGAAAAAAGTTAAGAAGAAGCAAGTCAACAGTAAAACAGACAAGCAATGAACTATATTATGAAGCTCGGACTCACTAACAACGCAGGCTATCAAAAGCTTCGAGGCTGATCCGGAACTAGAACAGGCCCAAATCAATTTTAAGAAACATCTAAAGAACAGGTTGGGGAACTATATATAGAACTAACAAATATTATAATGGAAAAAACATTGAAAAATAGCTATTTTCTTTTTTTCTTCTTTTCTATCAATATTAGTGCTAGTGGAGTCTTGATATGCTAGTACCCACCAAGGTGGACTGCAGCAAGTCACAGGGTTTCTAGTAATAGAATACTGAGTCATAGTATTTTTTTCCTTTCATAAATGTATAGACTCACAATTAAATTTGCATATATAAGCCTATATTAATGAATAAATAAAAACTCAATAGCAGGACTTCGCCAGTTTAAAAAAAAAAAAAAAAAAATTAATCTTTATATTAATTTGAATTAAATATAATATTTTAATAACTATTAGGTAATAAATTTAGATTAAAAATTTATTAAAATACTATTTTAAATTATTAAATTTGATTAAAAATCTATATAATATACTATATTATTTATCTTTTCAAATAAAAAGTCTTCAAATATATATAATTGCTTATCTTTTTTTGAAATAGCAACTCAATCTTGTTTTATTAAATTTTTAAGTCATGGCATAATATAAATATAAGAAATAATTAATAGCTATAAAAAAACTTTAAAAAAAAAAAACTCTTTCCTGAGATCCTTTTTTTCCAGAAAATTTCCTTTTTAGGAAATTTTCTTTTTCATTTTTTTCTAGCTTCGTAAAGAGTTTTCCAAGACATCATGCCATCCAAATCTCGAGCACAACATAGAATGATCCAACAACAACAATATAATGCAACTACAGTTTCAAGTAACACAAGAAGTCGAACTCAAAACCAATAAAACTTTGCAATGAAAATTCAAGAAACAGAGGAAGAAGAAATAGAAGCCATCTTCCTAGCTACTATCAATAATATTACGTATATCCAGCAAAATAAACAGATACTATTTAAACCTCAAACAGAATATCCAACATTGAATATGATGACACAAACAATCAAAACAGCACTTTCTCCACTTCTAAAGATTTTTATTCTGAAACAAACTTTGAAATTAATTGGTATGAAGAAACAGAGCATCAAACTCAACACCTCGACAAAGGAAAAAACAAAATAGATGATAGGAAGCCTACCACAAGACCACTTCCAACTGACTGGCAAGTTGAATATGGAAGAAAAAGATTTAAATACATAATTCCTATCAAAGAGCTTTCTGGCAGAAACAACTAGAGTAAAATCTGAAATTTAGCAAAATATCTTGTCAAATTCCAATTCTTTTTACATATCAAGATTGACAACCCATGAAATGCAAAACTGATCACTGCTTTATTTAAGGATAAGAAAGATACAAATAAAGCTAAAAATTTCACTATCGACGATAACACTATCATCCATATGTTAGTAACACTTATATATGATAGTATTGTAACCAAAAACAAAAGCATCTGAGCATAAAACATTCCACTTAACATTACACACAATGAGATGCATACAGCCTTTACTAAATTTGAAAAAATTCAATCTCTCAAAATGCAAACAATCGGCATGTGGCAAATAGCCACAGTGGAATACAAAAATCAAGAAGATTATGAGAAAATCCAAGCCAGATGGGCAATACCTTCAAAGGAGACCTTATTCATATTTACCCTTTTTTTAACACTCATCAAGCAAAATAGAACAAGACAAATATACAATCAAACTAGCCAACCTCCCTCCAAGTATTACAGGTTTTAATCTTAAAAAAATAACTGATCAAACTAAAGCTCAAACATGTTATATTCCAAGAACCTCTCAATACCAACAAAAAAGATTTGCTATCCTTAGTTTCAAAACAGATAAACTCCTAAAAGCTGCCAAGACCTTTCCTACAAAACTTAGAAATACTGAACTCACATGGATTGATTTAGACACTAAAGCATGCAATCTCTGCTCCAGCACTAAACACATAATCAAAAATTGTTTGATTCAAAACAGACAACAACACTTACAAATTAAAAAACAAGAAAATGCCAGAAAATTTGGGCATTTTTATAATAGTATAAACCTAGTGGATACTTCACTAACTCACAGAGACAAATCCTATAAAGAGAACACACCAAATCTTCCTTTGCCAAAATTGTAAAGCAAAGGAACACTGTTACAAACTCTATCTATATAAAGGCAACAGATCCTATCAAACACCTCATTGACAATACTCAGAATATCTCACTGCACAACATTCTATCAGCTATCAAAGAAATTGGACAGGAGATCAAAAATATCAAATATGAACTTATCAGCATAAACAAGCGTATAGAACATCTTGAAGATAACAGTTACTATTACCATACATATTAAGCAGATCGTGAACTACAAGATGAAAGGGATAACAGATCAATCAATGAAGAAGTCATGAGAATAACCTCCAACACCTCCAGAAAAAGAAGAGCATCAAGTCCAGTTTTAGAAATCAGACAAGATCAAGCAAAAATCTACAGACAACTTAACAGATTATCAAGCAGTATAAATGCAATCACATTATCTCTCTCCGAACTGGCAACCATTCAAGTTCCCTCTCCCAATAATGACACTTCCCAAATTCCTTCTAATTAATGAGCAATACAAATAATATCCCTTCTCCTATATGGAATACATCGAACATAGGCAACTCCATTACAAATATTTCACCTCGTATCTCTACATATATACCCCTTTGGAAAATTATTACTCACAATATTCGTGGCATCTCAACAGATCTCAAAAGAAATTCTTGATTTGAACTTTGTGACATCAATAATTGGCATATTATTATTACAATAGAAACAAATGGCACCTCACAATCATCAAAATATTGGACACATCATAGCTACAAATCCTTTTGGACGCACAAGGAAGCACAAACTCTAGGACATGGTGTTGGCATCAGTGTTACTCATCAACTAGCCCAACAAATCTTTAAACATCAACACTATCAAGGATGACTCTTATCAGTGGATATAGCCTTTCCCAATAAACAAAAAGTCAGAATTATAGGTGCATACTTTCCGGCACATAGTTTTAACAATGAAAAATTAAACACTTTTCATAAGATGAAACAATGGATCAACAAAGCTAAAACAAAAAACTATCAGATAATAGTAGCAGGAGACTTCAATGCAGTAAGCAACCCAAACCTGGACAAATATAGCAATCACAAAAAGCACCTTTCAATTACACCTAATACCATACACATCAAATACCTATTGGAACAAGGGTTTATCGACATATACAGAGAACACAACCTATCAAAAAAAGAATTTACTTGGCAAAATAAACGAAACAAAAGCAGAATAGATCAAATATGGATCCTTCCGTCCTCTATATGGC
>CAJVPT010006758.1:0-10730 GCA_910592055.1 Acaulospora colombiana
TATCACCTGGGACATTGGCCGTCATGGTACCAATTTTGTAAGTTCCCTTTTTAGTTATATAATAGGGATTGTTTGTTATTGCTTCTTGATGATTTTTGATAGAGTAAGTATTGAGTTTTGCAATACTTGGACTTTGTACCTTCTCACGAATTTCCTCCATTATTAGGTCTTTCTCCTCTTTTATACGAGTTGTTGTCTCAATTTCTACTGTTTGTTCATTTTCTAAGTTCGTGATAATTTCCATAAATTGACAAACATTTTATTTTCCCTTGTTACTATTTCCTTTTACTATATTTAAATATTTGTCTTCTAGAAATTGTTGTTGTAAATTTTCTTCTCTTCCATTACCTTGTTGCCAAAGATATGTAATATGTTGTATTAGGATATGTTCTTTATAAAAGGTTACTCTATCTACTCCTAATATTCTGGCAATTATACTATCTATAACTGTGAATGTTTCTGATGGGGATGTGTATCTATGGTTGATACTTGTTACTTCTTTCTGTTGAATCAGCTGCTGTGTTGCCCACATTTCACCTTTTTCATTGTGCTATTTGACTATATTAATTAAGATATCTAATATCTTATCTTCTCTATTTTATACTATTTGTAGGATTGCTTCAGCTCTATCTATATCTATAGTATCAGTATTTTGGATATTGAATATGTATTCTATTTGTCACGTAATAGTTGTCAAATATTTAACATGTTTTTCTTGTTTATATTTTTCAATATTCTAAATTTAAACTACGGATAAACTTTTTTGTTATTGTTATTTATATACAGTATATCTATTTAGGTAATGCAAAAAATCTTGTTGTGTTGTTTTGGTTGTTTATTTGTTTACGTTAATAATCCTATCCTAATTTGAGAGTTGTTGCTATATTTGTGTAGAAAGTCGATCAACTTATTTAGACAACAAAGTATACATATGTAGGCTTGTTTTCAGTTTTGCTTTTACATGTTCATATTTGCGTGACGAGATTTGGAATAGGTATGTTGTTTTGATGGATATGTATGTTAAGATTGTCTTGTCTTTAGGGAGCTTTGATATCCTTCTGAGCCTTGATATGACTAGAGCAACTTGATTTATTGAGTGGACTTAGTTGCTTTTGGGATTCCTTATAGTGTCAATAAAGGTGTTAACCTGCACTGGTCTGGCTATAATCTATGTGAAGTTGATATTGGCTCCCTTTTTCTGACTGTAAATCAGTTTTCAACTTTCTTTTCTTTCTCCTAAAAATTTTAAGAAAAGGAAATAAAAGGTTAGTACAACAGTGTATACCTCTATCCTTGGTGTTTTTTGATAGTTTGATATATATAGTTGAGTATATTATGAGTGTTTAATAGCTTGGTCTAAGGTTTTGTATTTCTTTCTTGTGTATTTAGACTGGTTCACTTTTTCCAAGAAAATTATCAAAAAAGGAAATTTTTTGAAAAAAGGAGGATTAGCGGAAAGAGTTTTTTTCTTCTTCTTCTTCTATTCAACAAATATATTAATAATTTTAAATAATATTTTTTGGTAAATTTTGATATATCTGCTCCTCATTTAAAATTGATAATATAGTCTATTGATAACTAATATTCTTATAACAAGAATTAAATATACCTTTTTTTTTAAAAAAAAAATTTTTTAGTGTAAATAAAATTAAAACTTCATATGGAAAATCCTTAACATTAAATACTAAATATCTTAAGTAAATTTTTGAAATATTAACTTATTAACTAGAAATAGCAATAAGTCACTTAGTAAATTAATTTTAACTACACTTCAAAGAATACCAAGGGGTGAACTAGAAACTAATAAGTTAGTATATAATCTATTTTTTTTATTATTTTATATTTGTAAATAGATTATTTACACTAGACTGTTATATAACAAGTACTATTGTTAATTTGTAAATTCTTAGATAGTATAAGTAGTTATTAATTCTAATTATTTCTAAATCTTTTATTTACTCTAATAAAATATACTATCCTAGTACAAGGATAAGCTAATATTAAATATATATTTATATATTATTAATTTATTAAATTAATTTTTTTAAATAAATATCATATACAGTATGTGATATTATATTTAATAAATATTTTTCAACTAGTGAGAAATAATTTTTAAAAATATTTTTCATGTTGATTTAAAAAAAATTATGATTTTATTAATAAAAAATCAAAAATTTTTTATGTAAATATATTTTTTATATATAATTAGAAGATTAACAAATTAATTTTTTTTTAATAACTCTCTGTCAAATTAGTTAAATGTGCTTTATTAAACATATTATAAATTATATTAATAACAATGTCACTAAAGCTAAATTGTTAACTAATTCATTTATTTTAATTTGTCTTCAAACTTTAAGTACAACTTTGAAAATAATTTGCCTTTTCATTTATAGTTTGAATTAATATTCTTCTACTATTAATATTATTATCTACAGTTTACTACTACAAATAATTAATTACAATTCTAATTAAGCTTAAAATTCTAATTATTTTATTTAATTTTTGATTTCTATTATTATGATTTTAGTAAAACCTTTATCTAAGTATTCTTATTCTATTATTTTTTGTTTTTTTTTTATACTTCTTATTTTTTATATTATATAGAACTTTGTAGAACTCTTCATTTTATTCTTTTGGAAGATTTTTTGAGACTTCTTCTATATTATTATGCTTTTATATCTTTTATTTCAAACTTCTTTTTTAAAGTAATTCAGAATCTTTTTTTTTTTATTATAAAGTATTTATTTTTTAATTATAGTCACAATTTTGTTTTCTTTATATTTTAGTTTCTCAATTTTATTAATAAATCTTTTTTAACCAATCTTATAATAAAATTGATTAAATTTTGACTTTTTTGAATACCTTTTTTATAAGCTTTATTGTTTATATTTCTATTTTTCTTGGTTCTTTTCTTTATTTGTCAAAATATTATTATAATTTTTTTATATATTTTTATTTAGTTTTTTCTTTTCTTTATAAAATTCTTATTGTATTATCTTTATTTTCTTTATTCGAATTTTTTTAACTTTATCCTTATAAAGTATACATTCTACTAAATGTTCTATTGTTTTTCTTAATTTTGGTAGTTATATAGTTGTTGTTTTTATATGGCTGACACAAAATACGTCAGTTTTTGGAATATAAACAAGCTCCTATTGGTCACACTCACGTGTCTCGATACATCATTGGTGATGTAGGAAAGAAAGTTCTAGAAAAAGTGTCCCCTCTAATCGTGTATGTTCAACCTCCAGGAAACAATTATGATACCGAAAGGTGAGCAATGGGTACGAAAAGAAGATTCAACTCCCATTTCTCATTAAATTCCTTAGGTGGTAAAAAGGCTTTCTTGGACAAAAGCTGAGATCTCCAAGCTTCTATTCCAGTCAGGCAAAGTTCTTGAAAAGATTTCTTTATCCCGATTAGGCAAACTCTTCCATAATATGGTGCTGGCCTCAATAGCGATAAGCGAATCTGTACATCGGAAGAAGGATAAGTTCCTCAAATGTTCTTCTTGAAGTCACTTTCAGGAATGGCTAAGTTCCTCAAATGTCATGAAGCTCAGAGAATATCTCAATCAAACAAATCTCTTTTAAGAGGAAACTGTGAAATGGAGTAAGAACCTTTTGAAGAGCTTTGATTTGCATTTCTTCTTCCCCTTTCCCCAGTGCCAACTTTAGCAATTCATCGTTTTTCGGGATAATCTATAGTGACAAACTGTTGGCAATGACCCTGATAGACTCAGAGGCACTATTGCCAAGTTACTAGAAGAGTGAAATATTGTCCCCTAAATCTAACTTAGAGTACCTAGTTTAGACTTAGTTTTTTTTAGTTCAAACTAGCTTAGTGGACTCCTTATATTTTTTAAGTAGTGTAGTCCTTTAACTAATAATATACAACGACGAGTTAGTTGCTTTGTGAAAGTCTAAAATATTTAGGTATTTCTCAATATCTTAATAAAGACACGCCATTGCGGCATAATTGCGGGTTAAAAAAAAAAAAAAAAAAAACAATATATTTATTATATTTATTAGACAATAATGAATTACTACTCAGCAAATGCAATAAATACCCTTTAAATGAAGGAGGCAATGATCAGAACTGTCTATTTAACACCAAGACACAGAAAGCTGTCAGAATTCCAGTTGTAACAAGTCGTACATCCACCTCTCAGCATTCCATCTCAAATGGAAATCTTTAATATAGATCAAGAGTATCACCAGAATCACTCCACACCACATTAAATCAGATATACACAACTCAACAAGCCTACAATCAGCCTCAAACAGTAAACATCTTCCACAATGCAGTATCTTCACACATTACTACATACCTCATTGGTAGCCAAGACTGAATTTCTGATCTAATAACCATATTCAAAAAGATAACTACATACTCACATTTCAAAATCTATACAGATGGCTCTCTTAACAAATGGAACAAAAAACTATACATGTGACTAGGCTGGATTATCATCACTCCGAACAATAAAGAACACATATTCAAAGCCCAAACCTACATACACCCCGCTTCGTCCAGAGCAAAAATTATGGCCATAATAATTGTGATATTAACCTTGCCAGAAAATTCAACAGTCGATATTTTCACAGACAGCCAAATAGCAATCAGTTGCATTCAATAGACATTGAAAGCCTCAGCATCATGTCTTATCAGAAAATAAAAGAACTTTCACATGCTGCATACCATAAAAGATACCTGCACTCAAGATATCTCAAATTGCAAATGTATAAAGTCCAAGCCCACTCAGATATCAAATGCAACGAACAAGCAGATCAACTGGCCTCAATAGGCATAGGACTACAAGAAATACATCCGGGCACTATTATCCTTAACATTCAACCCATTCAAAATCTATAAACATATCTAACAACACAGTGGAACAACACTCAAATCGACATACCTGCAAAGAACATTTGTAAAAAGATCATCCAGGCAAAGTATATTACACAATAGTGCTTACTTAATAGAACACTTACAGACTTTACTGGATAATACAAACATATCCATTGGCAAGAAACATATAACCATCTACATTCATTTCAGATTAGCAACACAAATACCTCTTTTGAGGACAAGCAAATTTGCAAGTTTTCACTAAACTTATGGAATAATGAACTTCCAACCAAAACTAAATTATATAGTAGAAAACCATCACTATATAAAGACAATAAATGCTGCAGGTGTGATCAAGTAGAAGACAACTACCACTCTTTCCTGTGTCGACACAACAAAATAGACATTAAATATCAAGCCATAACAATAATCCAGAAAGCAATACTCAAGCATATACCTAGAGAAAGTAAAAGTCAAGCATTAATCACAATAAAAAGCAACATAACCTTGGATACTTTATAGTAGCTGAAATTATTCATCAAAGGAGCCTTCTTTAAATTCACTATCGAAACAATTCATCAAACAATCCACAATGCAGCCAAAGCAAAAGATTGCATAGCTAAAATATCGGAAGAATGGAAAAAATTCCTGTACTCAACTTGAAAAGCCAGAAATGAAACATTCCTAAGGTGGAAAGAGGAACATGGAATTTCAAAGAAAAAAGAAAAACATCACAAATATAAAAAAACCTTCCCAAGTCCAGTCAGATGGATAAATGAACAAGCCATCAAAAATAGCTACATAGACCTAATTAATCAATATATAAAACAATTTATTCTTGAAAACATTAACATTATGTCCATATTTTCTTTTGAATCTAGCACTAGCTTTGCCTTGGTAGGTTAGTCCTCCCTTATTTTAGAGTAGTAACAAGCCATCTGATGAATTTTTAGAGCATCTAATTAGTCCTAAAAAGTTTAATAATATGTATGATATCCTTTGTAATCCCTACAATGTATAGTTGCATATTACTTTATCAAGCTAATAAACAAGGCCGAGTTAGCTTTAAAAAAATATATATATATATTTGTTAGACCTATAGGTCAATAGTGCAGTGGTTAGCATTCTGTAGATCAGGTTATAAGATACAGGTTCAAATTCTCCAGGAGATTAATATGATTTCCTGAAACTGGAAGCAAATAGAATCTGATAAATTATTTATTGACCTAACTATATATAATCAATGTTTCTGCATATAGCTGGTGCCGATCAAGATAATCAAAGGTTTTCATTGTGTTATATTGAAAATCAAGATCTTTATAATATAGGATAGTCTATACAAAGATTGTGATCAGATCACTATCCAAAATAAAGTAGGATTATTCTTGATAGGATCATATTACCATCTCTAGTAACAAGAAGAGTAGATCCCTAAACCAGTTGCATGTCACTGAGGAAGGATTGACTAAAGATCTTATCTAATTTCAAGACTTCAAGCATGTGTCTATGCTTTGAACCATAGACTTAACAATCAGGAGACCTTGATGGAAGAAGAAATCACAGACCACTTTGAAAAATCAAAAACTGGATCCAGGATAAATTTGATAGCCTAATAACCAGATTACTTTTAATAAAAATAGTTTGAAAAAAATTAAGAAGGAATTGCATAGTTTTCTGATAAGATAGTACATATATATAGTTAATAAATATATAGATAGCTATTTATATATATATATTATTAATATAAGTATATGTATGAGTACTTGTTAGTAAATATATATCTATTCTATACAAAAGAGTAATATAAATAGCTGAGCTAAGGCAGTTGCCTTATATAAATGTACTGATATATCATTAATAGAAATTATAGTAATGAATTTATAATACAATAGATATTAAATACAATAGACAACTTTTACATCTTCAAATTTTATTTTAGCATTAATCCTGTCTTGATAAATTAGTTTTCACCAAAGGAGTGACAACAAGCCATAAGATGAGTTCCTCTTAAGAGAGGTTATTTCTATTGAGTTTAATTTAATAGTAGATTGGTAGTATATCTTAGAAAACTTCTATATATAATACTACATAAATACAAATAAAACAAGGCTGAGCCAGTATTATAAAAAAAAAATTTATTATATTTATTTTTATTTATAAAATAAATTTAAAAATAAAAAAAATATATTAAATAAAAAAATATTAGTTTGTTATTAGTTTCATATAATTAAAAAACTTTTTTTACTTTTTTAACTATATATAAAAAAATATTTACAAGAAGTTTTATTATTTTTTTGTTAATAAAATTTTAATTATTTTTATAAAATAACTTGAATATTAATTTTAAAAGTTATTTTTACCTTTTTTTATTTATTTATAATTTTTTTTATATAAAAATATAACTTTTGATATTAGAAACAAGTTAATTAATATTTTTAATATTAATAGTAAGAAAGTTTTCAAAAAAAAAAAGAATCAATTGTAAATATCTAAAAGTTTATTATTTATTAAAGCATATTATATAGAGATTTGTCACAATAGAAATATTTATTTTCTTTTTTTTTATTGGTTAAACCTTTTTAGAATTTTTACTTTTATAGTTTTTTTGAAAAATTTACCTATCTCGATTTGATTTTAAATTTTTTAATAGTACATTATTATCAAAGATAATTGATTAATATAAAACATATTGATTTATGAAATATAAACAAGTACTATTAATTATACTTATATATTAAATAATTTTAATAATAATTAAAAAAAAAAAACTTTAAAAATATATATTTTTTTAATTGGATAAGTTTTTCAGGAAAACAACTATAATATTGAAAAATAAGTAATGGATATATAATATAATATAATATTTTATTTTTTAACAAGTTTTTAAAGTAGTAAAAAGGTTTTACTAGACAAAAGTTAAGATTTTTAAAATTTTATCCTAATTAAGCAAAGTTCTTAAAGAGATTTTTTTACTTGTCAAACAAATTATTCTATAATATGATATTGACATTAATAATGTAATAAGTAATTCATATATTATAGAAAAATAAAATTTTTAAATATTTTTTCTTGGAAGTTTTATTACTTAGAAATAAACAAATTTTTCAAATATTATAAAGCTATAAAATATCTTAATCAAATAAATTCTTTTCTAGAAAAGATTGTTGAAATGGATTAAGAATCTTTTAAAGAACCTTGAATTGTTTTCTTCTCTCTCTTCTTTAATTTTTTTAGTAATTAATCATTTTTTAAAATAATTAACAGTAATAAACTATTTCAATAATTCTAATAATTAGAGATTAAGTATAAAACTATTAGAGAAATAAAATATTATTTCCTAAATCTGACTTAAAATACTTAGTTGAGACTTGAGACTTAATTTTGTTTGATCCAAACTAGTTTGATGGACTCATATTTTTTAAGTAATATAGTAACATAAAAAAATAAATTAGTTATTATGTAAAAGATCTTGCAATATTGTGATATTTATTTAATATCTCAATAAAGACATGTTATTATGACATAATTGCAAGTAAAAAAAAATGATAATAATAAATAAATTTATTTTGCTTAATTCGATTAATTAATAATTTTTTTTTTTTTTTTTTTTTTTTTTTTTTTTAAAAAAATAATGAAGCCTAGTTTATTGAAGTTGATAGGACGGCCCTTACATATGATATAGTCACTAATTACAGAGCAATTCTATAGTCAAGCTTTTATACTAATTAATGCACCTTAGTCTACCCTACCATTATATCTAATAAACCTGATTGTAATACCTTGTGTACCCCATGGCTTGTTGTTGGAAGAAGCCCTACTACCTTACTACCTACATCTATATTATCCTTCCCTGACCCTCATATCTATAGGCCCGGGGTCTGTAACATAGGACCCCTTTTATATTTCATTCCGCTGAATATTCTTTTTATAGTACTTATTACAGTATGCCTATGGAATACCCACGTGGAGTCTTAGATATCATCTCGTCCCACTGGAGCACTCTTTTTACATAACCTATTACAGCCTGCCTATGGAATGACCACGTGGAGTCTTGGATGGATATCAATTTTGGTAGAGACCCTCTTCTAACTAATGTGCTTAGGTTCCACTAGCCTCTTTAATTTTACAGCATGCAGATTTTCAACCTATCTGCAGGAGCTTAAAAGAATCTGTTTTGTAATGAGGTGACTTCAACACTAAAACTGGCTAAAGCATCTTGTGATCTTTGGATATTCTGTAATCAGACGGGGTCTTGACCAGAGATGGTTAGATCATTATCATGGAACGGATGGGAACTTCTTGTATCACCTAGGCTTAGGTGATACTGCCTTGCAGTAGTATTGAACTCGGAAACAGTACTTGGTGACCTGGGAGTGTTATCACTATGCTATTGACCCACAGGTCTTTCGATTAATTAATAATTAATAATATTTATAATTAATAATATTTATAATTAATAATATTTATAATTAATAATATTCATAATTAATAATACTACTAATTACAAAAACTCTTTCTTGTTCATCACTTTTTCAAAAACAAAATTTTCTTATAAGAAAATTTTCACAAAAGTAAATAACAAAGTGAAGTTTTATATAAATCAATATTTTGATAAACATTTCTATAGAGATTAGTCTTCCCTATAATACTGTTTTCAAATATTTGGGATTAACTGAACAATTATCTCAAGTTACGGAGCTCTTTATAAAATGGATAGGAAGAGTTTTCTCTATTTGTTTCATAACTCTAAATAAACTGCTACCTTTATTTAGCAAGTAAATACTGGCTCTTCTAAAAAAAAAGAAAAAGAAAACCACACAAAAATTGACTTCAAGGAAGGAAAAAACACAGGTCTACCTATATACAAACAATCAAAAGTCAAATAACCTCTGTATCCAAAGGCATGCAAGTGTATAGTTTATGAAGAAGACTTTACCAATTACTTAGCAAGAAAAAGATACTTAAATAGTATATACAAACTAATAGTTATAGAAGTTGAAACTTATTTCAAAAACTTCAAAGAAGAAGTAAAAGATTATCTATCTCACTACTATAGACACTGCAATAAAGCTAATTAATACTAATATTAATATCACTAATTTCAGTATAGACTCAGTTATTGGTACTATCAAATCATTCAGACAAGATAAACCAGGTAACTAACCTGATTTATCCAAATAGTAAATTGATATAAGGTCACCTATTTTAAATAATAAACTACAATCCCATTGACAACTCCTTTGGTTTAGTTATAAGAAGCTATACTACTTATAGAATCTTATCTATTAGTCAAAAAGATGATCTTCTCAAATATTGGGCAAATAAAAGAATTCTTAATAATGAATTATATTTTAAATATAAGAGTATGTTAAAAGATTTTCTTATCTAGACAAATTAGTACAAAAAAGTAAATCATATATCTGTCATATGTCTATCAACATACACTTGTTGAGGTTTTGCAAGTCTAGTAATTAGAAGACTTTGATAGAAAAAAAAATTCACTAGTATCACACCAAAGTATCTTAAAACTTTAATATAGGTTAGAGTATACAATGTTTGATAACCAAATTATTTTAAAAAATTGTTTTTGGAAAAATGAAGATAGTATTATATATTCTTTCTCCTTAATTGTTATATATAGTAATTATATGACTAGATAGTTTTTATTAGTTGAACCATAGTTATTTTTTTTTTATTAAGGGAATAACAAGGTTTACACTAGTCGAAAAATATTTATTTAGCATAATACCACTCATGTAACATTTGTCAAAAAACAAATAATTCGGTATATTAATAACATAAATAAATCGTCAATCTATTTCTACCATATAATTTGGCAAATAATTCAGCATAAATAAATCATCAATCGATTT
>CAJVPT010006759.1:0-10729 GCA_910592055.1 Acaulospora colombiana
ATGAAGAAATCTTGAAGAACAAGAGAATTTCCAGTTCTACTCAAATGGATCTCTAATAGACTATAGAAAAGAAACAGCCAAAATGAAAATAGCATGAATTTAAACAAAGGGTAAAGGTCAAGGGAGTAGTTTCCAAGCAGGTGTACAAAATTGGCCATTGTCTACAAGAGCAGAGCTAGTAGCAATAGTTACAATCCTATTGATAATACCAGTAGAAAGCTCAATTGAAATCTATACAGATAGTCAAACATGTATATCTAAATAGTACAAGTTGAAAAAAAAAGATCTGAAAATGACTTATAGAAGATGGCTAAAAGAAAAAGGCTGGTCTTTTTGGGCAAGAATGCTAAATATTGTCAAAACAAAAAATATAAAGTTAAAGTTGATTTAAGTTAAGGCACATACCAATATTAAGGAAAATGACTTAGCAGACAAGTTAACTAAAGAAGTATTAGACCTCCCAACAATTCAATGAAAGGATCTTAAATCTGATAAGATCATTACAGAAGTGAAATAGCAGGATATAACATTGGATAGTTCCATAAGACAATTCATAAAAAGAATAAATAATAAAATAACAACATATTGCTGGTCACAACAAAACTGAACTAGGGACAAATGGAATCTTCAAATAGAATATCAGCAGAACTACTCATGGAACATGGTATAAAAAAGGCTAAAAAAGAACACACATGGAACACCTCCTTTAAAAGCTCACAGTGGAAAAGTTTTCTGGTAAAATTAATCAACAATGAACTACTGACAATGGCCAAACTAGTGATCAAAAAAACAGATCTATATCACAAAATGACTGTTTAGCAAGTGATGAAAAGAAGGAAACAATAGAACATTTTTTGGAATGCTTAAGATATAAAAACACAATGAAGGAAGCCTGGACAAAAGGAATAAAAATAATATATCAAGAATTTAAGAAAGAGATGCAGAAGCAAAAAGATCAAGCTCAAAAAGAACATAGTAATATCCTAATAGTAGATAGAAAAGAAATGAGAGAAATAGAAGCATGGACAATAAAGCTTATCGGAAGAGTATCCATAAATAGTCAAGACTCAGTCAGTTTCCTTTTAGGGTTGATTAAGAGAGAACTATTAAGAGAAGTAAGAAAACTCGAATATGAAAAAAAAAAGATAGAAATAGTCACTAGAAAATAGATACTCTGTTGTTAAAAGAAAATCTTGAATTACTTTAGAAAAGAAGTGTGAAACAAATGTTGTGAACTAGTAATAGAATGGGAAAAAGCTCAAGGAATTTTTTGAAAAGATAAAATAAGATGGTCTATGAAATCTTATTTAACAAGAAAGACAAAAAAGTCAAGAGAAGAAAGAAAGAAAATAGAAGAAGAATGTTCAAGAAAAGGTTTAATAAGAATAATAATAATGGGAGTTAAAAGTGGAATAAAATGGTTAGGTTTTAGGCTCAGTTAGAACTTTGATCAGTGATCTGCAGTAGTGACTGTAGGCAATGATGTTCATAATAGAAAGGTATTCACTCAAACTATAAATAGAGTGACAAATTATTTCCAAAGTTGCACTTAAAGTTTCACAATAAATTAAGATAAGTGAGTTAGTTAGTGTTTTAGCTTTAACAACACTGTAAATAGTATAGTCTACATTATGTTTAATAAAGTACATATAACTAACCTGACAGTAAGTTATAATAAAAAAAAAAGATAACCTATTATGAGATAACTCTTTCCACTAATCCTCTGATCATACATAAAAAGGATCTTCGCAAGAAGTTTTATACTTTTTTGCTAATAAAGTCTTTACACTTTTATTAAAACAACTTGAAGCTTGCCTTCATATATCTTTCCTACCTTTCTTTACTTGTTTATAAACTCCTTTAAATAAAAACTTGAACCTCTAGTGACCTGAAAAGACTTAAGTATATACTTTCTTTACTAAGAGCAAGAAGGTTCTAAGAAGTAAAAGAATTGACAAGTGGAGTGTTACCTTACAGAGCTAGAAGTGACAAACAATAGAGGTTCTATTGGCAAGGTAAGGCTTATTATCCATCTTCACACATACTATCTTATACTCTTTTAAAGTGTCTACTATTTTTCATGATTTTTTGGGGGAATTTTGCCTACTTTAGTTTGATCCTGAATTTTTAATAGCACAATATCACCTGGTATCTGATTGGTTGACATGAAACACATTAGTAACAAAATATAAACAAGCTCCTATTGATCACCTCATGTGTTCTGATAATGTTATAGGTAATAGAAAGAGTTGATTGATATCTCATGTCTATCCAACTCTTTCAATTGGGTTAACCTACAGATCAAATACCATGAGGCCAATAAGATACGAGTAACAAGTCCCCAGATGATAAAAAAGTTGCTATTTGTTCAAGCTGAGGTCTTTCTCTCCTATTATTTCAGTCAAGTAAAGTTCAAGATCAAGGTTTTCTTCTTATCCCAGTTAGGCAATAAGATCAAACAATTTCTAGTTTATGCTAAGCTCCAACTCTTTGGTTACAGTTGAGAATGTATTTTCCAGAAGTTGTTGAAGGATATCATAATCGATGAAGATTCCTATCTATTGTTAACCTCCCACCATTACAAAGCAAAAGGATTATTGGGGAATCTAATCTTTTGAGTAATAGAAAATATATATCAGTAAGATTCCTTTAATTAGACATGACTGCTAGAAGGTATTATACTGAAATAACATGATCTAGTCCTTACTAGGTCACATAAGAACCTGAGGTTCATTATAAGTCATTTGTCTACCATAGATAAATAAAAATCACTGTCCAAAGAATGTTGAAACTAAGTGTGTCCTGGAAGTAAAGGTTTCTACTAGGTGATAAGTTTCCTTAGATGATACATAAAAAGAAAATCAAGATCAAGAATAGATAAGTTTCTTAGATGGTTAGGAAAAGAAAGGATATTCTAATCAGGCATTTCTTATTGAGAAGAGGTCTTAAGAAGCAAATCTTTGGAGAAAGCTAAAAATATTTTTTTCAATTTTTACTTTTTTCTTTTTTTTGTCGTCTATTTAAACATTTTTAGATATTTCCCCTTATCTTTTGTTCACCTCATCCTTTTGTAGTTTCTTATATTCCAGCAGCTTGATTAGATATATAGCAGTGACAACCTGTTGGCAATAATGCAGTGCACTAGAAGGGTTTTCACCCAAAGACACTGTGGAGCGAAATATTATTCCCAAGACTAAATTTAGAGGCTTTTAATGCTTAAGATGAGTTAGTTAGATTAGAATAATAGTTTAGCTATAGTATGTATCATGCTGCTTGAATGAAAATGTACTTGTGTTTTCAATTGATTAATAAACTGATAATCTAATTTGACTACAGGTACTCAAAAAAAAAAAATTAATAATAACCTATTATAATTTATTTTAAATAGACCTACTATCATTCTGTGAGTAAAACAAATTCAGCTAGGGATCAGATGGTTAAATACATAATCATCAATAGTAAAACAGGCTAATTTAGTATTGAGCTTTATAAATTTTTGTATTATATTCACTAAACTAGTCTATATAGTATGTATCTGATAGGATTTATAAATTTCTATTATAGATTACAAATAAAAACAAATAATTTAATAAAATAAATTTTTTATTAATTATAAATTAAATCAAATAATTGATTATTTTTAAAATTTGATATAAATATCATGATAAAATCAAAATTTTTAAAATTAATTTTATATAATAAAAAAAATAAAATTTTCCTTGATTTTATAATTAATTTTTTATTATAGTAAAAATTATAATTTTTTACTATTTTTTATATATAAATTTTATATATAAAATTATCACTAAAATAATATTTATTTATTTTTTACTTCAAATTAATATTTTATAATAAAATATTAATTAATAATTAAAAAACTTTAATATGCTCGCGATAATTAAAGTTTTATTTAAATTCAATAAATTATAATAGAAGATATTATTTCAAAAGACTTTGATACCAAACTCATAGTATTAATTAATTTTATCTATATGTTTGTTAGAAATAAACTTTATTAAGGTTTTTATTTTAATTTTTGTTTCGATTTATCTTCAGTAATTACCTGAACTGGCTTTATTATAGTAAATAAGTTTTATCAATGCGGTACCCGTGTACCATATTCGATTTCAATTATTTTACAAATTGGTACGTACAAGTTTTCTCATTAATACATAAATACCGATTTATTTATAAAATAAGAATTTATTTATTGGTTGATAAGTAATAAGCTTATGTTAGACATAGAAAAGGTTGTTCGTAAACTATTGTATACAGGAAACGAGTATGAAAATTTTAATAACCAAAATATATTTACAAATAGGTAATAAAATAAGGGATAGTGAGAGTGTATACATGACGAATCTCTATCAATAAGAAAAGGTTCAGACATAATTATTACGAGAAAGAAAATTTATTATACTGAATAAATATGAACATATTTTACAGTTTCGATTGTTCTAGATACAAATGCATCAGAAAAATACATAAAATCAGTAATAAAATTGTCTCGTAAAGTATAATAAACTCGACATAAAGTCAGTTTATTGAAATTTAAATCACAAACTCTTTGCCAAAATATCAACCCATACCTAATATATATCCATTATCCATTCAAGTAAAAAGAGAAAGAAAAACGAAAGTGATAATAGAACATCATCCTGATTATTTGCCTTATTGGATTCAAGTATCTCCCAACACACTCCGTATAAACATTAAAGTCAGTAGTAACAATGGACCAATGAGATAATGGATCAATCATTCTTCCATGCGAGCATTTCCGGTATTGCTATTAGAATTCGGATTTGGATTCGGGTTCGGAATCGGATTTGGGTTTAAATTCGAATTCGAATCTTCTGTTGGCGATGACGTTCCGGGTTCTGGATTGGATAGTGTTGGCGAATTCAATGCAAAATTATCCGGAGTCATTGATTTATTCTCCGATAATGAAGACGACGATGACGCGTGGTCATGACCTGAACCAACTTCACACGGATGGTTCTCAAAGAATTTGGCAGAGAGAGTATGTGAATATCTTCCTCTACGGGGCCGTATTGCTCTGTTGTACTTTTCGCGATATATTTCTATCGCTTTTTGAAGAAGTGTCCTTTTCCCATCAAGTTTTGGACGATTGTGGAATGCCTTACGGATAATTAAACACATTGGTCGGTTAAGGTGCTCTTCATCACGAAGAAATAATTGAATTAAAGATTCTTACCAACTTCCAACCTAATTCGTTACTACTCGATTCTAATTCCCAATTAGATCCCTGGTAGTTAGCTTTCTCAACTACAGCTTTCGGATGTATGCAGTTATTCTTTTTATATTCATCAGGTATTTCTGAAACATTAACACATTCTATGTCGGCTCGTATACGAATTTTAATGACTTCACCTTTTACTGTTGATTCTATTGTTAGTTGTCTACCCGCACCCCTTGGTCGCTTGGCTGAGCTCTCAGCTGAGCCATCATCAGCGTCCCTCGTAACTCGCTTGCGCAGCGTTCCATTTTGAATCTTCTCGTTTCGGGCAACCCTCCGGGAACGCAATGAAGGATCACGATTTCGGTAACTGTCGACTGCTCGCTGTAGCAGTCCCCGTCTACCTCCGATCTCTTCTCTATTAAGCCATGCTAACTTCCACCCCAATTCATTACATTCTTTTTCATAAGACCACCGATTGCCCTTATATTTATCTTCGGTGCAATTTGCTCTCGGATAAAGACAGTTATCACGTCTAAATTTTTCATCGATAGTGTCAAGATTAATTTTATCAATGTCAATGCGTATGCGATATTCTTTGTTATTTCCTTTCACGGAGTATGTGAAAACGACCCATTGAACGCCCTCGTGAACAACAATGACCGGATCTGTGGCTGGAAGCGCATGATTAGGTGCGGGATTGTTAATATCATTGGCGGATTGACGAGAGATGGTTTCCTGTGATGACTCCAGTGGTTCTGACACTGTACTTATTTGAATTTGTTTGTTTTGTTGTGGTTGAATTAACTGATGTTGTTGTTGTTGTACTGGTGGTGGTTGATATTGGGAGTATTCGAGTTTAGCCTGTTGATAATGTTGATCTAGATGTTGATCTTGTGACTGAGTTCTGACGTTAGCATTCGGTGAAGTGACAAAGGATGAGATAGTGTTACCAAGACTAACAGGTAACGGTGGAGAGTTTGAAATTAAAATTGGAGTTTTTGATGCATTTGATTTAGGGGTGTCAAGTAAATCGGAATTATTTAAATCGGCATTGAGATCATTAGCGTTACTGTTACCGTTTATGCTGAGCCTTTTGGACTCCTTATTCTTTTTTCTTTTTACACGTTGCACGGACTTTTCTATTAATGATAGTTGTTCGATGGTTAAAGTGCTCAGGAGTTCTTCGGCTCGTTCCGGAGTCAGAAGAGCTGAAATAAGTGCTGAAGTTGGTTGAGCAGGATGAAAGTATTTTGAGGTCGAATGTTGAATGGGAAGCGTAACTTGCGTTAAAGTGTCTTGATTTTCGGAAGGTGGTGCCTTCATATTAAACCTTAACGGCGTTGCAACAGTTTCTGATGCAGCGGTTGCAGCTCCAGCGGGTGATGCCATAACGAATGGAGACCGTTGAGCAGTTAGCTGAGGAGACGTAGTAATTGCATGAGAATTCGGATCGCGTGTCTGCGGGTGTAAAGGTGTTTGGGTATTTGAAGTGGGAGTAGCTTCCAGTGGAATCGTGTTGGTTTGAAGGTTTTCGTGCTGGAGAGGTGACTGTTGCAACATCTCTAGGATATAAAGACGAATTGTGCGAACGTAACAGGGGGTTCCTATTTTTCGAGTTTATGATACCCCTGAGAGACTATTTAACGGACATCACCTGCCCAATCAAAAACTAGCTGACCTTGTCTTGTTATCTGTGCCCCGAATTTAGATAACAAGGGTTTATCCCATATTCACACCATGCAGGTAAATTATTGATTTTTTCCCACTTTGTTCTTTCACAACATGCACGAGGTAAGCCTAAGTGCAAAATGGTCATATTAACCTCTCATCAAAGAACAATTTTTTTTACACAATCATTATCAACATTCTAATATAAGTACCTTGCATTTCATATACACATATTAAAACCTTCGAATAAAGGGCAATCAATCTATACTTTTTTATTCGGAAAGCCGTGCGCCCATGTCTCGCTAAAGAAAATTCCAGTTAACCTGTTGTATATTTCGGTCACGTGTCGAAGAAGAAAAATTTACCGGTCACCGGTCGTGGCGTATTCGGTACTGCCCAACACCCTGGAGCCTAGACCATCAATTTGTATGACGTAATTTTTTGGATGCCCTCTATAGTCTCATACATATTGTATATTACATTAGTAAACATCCATTTTAGATATACAAGTTGCATAATTACTTTGATTAAAATGTACTTTTATTTTAATGTGTAATATTATTCCCAAAATCGAACATAAGAGTATTTATGTATGAAGACGAGTTAACCATGTTGTAAAAAGTCTATAATCTTTAATTTTTTAAATAAAAGACATGTCAATATAATATACAGTAATTGCAAGTTAAGTTAATCTAATTTTTAAAATTAAAAAATAATATTTTAATTATAAAGTATTTAAAGATTTTTTTATTTTTGAAATAAGTTATTATAAAGATTTTTTATAATAAAATTATTTATTTTTTTTTTATTAATTATTTTAATTTATTTAAATCTTAATATAAATATAATTAATTAATATTTTATTTTTATTTTATTTTATAATGAGCTCATGTCTAATCTTTATTAAGTTCCAAAAATGCATTTTATACAATTGTGCAAAGCACATGTATAGGGTATATATTTGGGGTAAATAAAGAATTCGATAAGCTAAAACTACTTCAAGACTTATTGCCCTCTTTTTACAAAAAAAAAAAGCCTACATTTCATTGAGCGTGCAGGTGTTATTAATGAAAATAAAAAGAAAAAAATAAAAAGAACAGTCATGTGCTATTTTACAAAGGTAACCATATTGTTTCTTAACAAATATCCATCCTGTTTTTGAATTCCACCTTCTAATGGGAATTCAGGAAAGGCTTTTCTTGAGTCTTTTTGGAAATAAGGTAGAAATGAGAAGGAAGACTTTACAGTTTTAAGACTTGTGGGAAGGGAGTAACCAAGAAGACCCAGGTGATATATTGGTGTCTACAAGAATGACTTGAAAGTCTCCCAATATATCATTAATTAAACTCATTCCTATCTGAATATGGGTATACTTATCCATCGGTACAACGTATTTCAGATTTAATTCCTTATAGAAGGACTGCACCTAATCTTGCGATTGGCATACCTTGCTGATGGTCATTGATGTTAGTGATTATCAAGGATCTCCCAGATTATCCGACCGGCTCGCACATTACTGCTGATATTTTCAAACTTGAGTTTTCAATTGATGTAGTGATGTTAACCTTCTAGTCTTTCAGCTTGAGATTTTTTGGAGATAGGAAGAAAGCTTCCTGGTTTACTATATACACTGGCTTTATCACTGAGTGTTCCTGGTCATCTTTTTCACTTTTTCTGGTTGAACTTTTCTGAGCAGTAGAAGCAGAAACCTACTTGACATACAATTAGAAGTAGATGGTTCGGATTTATAAAAGGAAACAATCAAGCATCTTATGATCTTTGCCATGATCCGACAAACTCTTTTTTGTATCCAAAGATATGTCAGTAGCATGTCCTATATCCACCTGCATTAGCATATAACTTATGGTGAACCCCTTGTTCTTATGAAGCTGAGGAAATGTATTCAGACATGTGAGATGATCAATAGGAGCTTGTTTATCAATCTTGTCCAACATATTTCATGTCATCCAATCAGAGTCAGTGAGATTCATGCTATCCGAAATTTTAAGGTCAAGCTGGACTAGGCAAATTTCTCAAGAAGCCGTGAAAAAGGTAGCTCTAAGAGGTCACAACCCCAGTTGAAGAGTGGAAAAGTGAGTCCTTTGACTGGAATAAAATCTCTGTTATCTCCACTGTAACTGAGGGGTAACAAGTACTTCACAGTTGGTCCTTTTTTCTTTAGGAACTTTCTTATCATTGATAGTAAAGATGAGAGCTAAACTTTGCAGACCACAAGAGTTCAGTTTATTTAAAAGAGGTTGTAAACAAGAGGAAAAGGAAGTGGGGAGTTCTGAAAGAACTTTTTGAGTTGGTTTAAAGAAAGTGATAAGACTTTATTAGCAAGGAGGTATAAAAACTTCTTGCAAACATCTTTTTGTGTGTGGTCAGAGGATTAGTGAAAAGAGTAGTTTTTTTTTTTTTTAAAAAAATTAATTAATTAATATAGGATAAAATTAATTTCTAAAATATAAAAAAATATATATATATATTTTTAAGTACCTGTAGTTAGATAAAATATAAAAAAACTTTTATTACTTATATTAATATATTTAATTATATAAATTTTTAAGAAAATAATTATAATATTATAATATTAAAACTAAATAGGTTTTACATCTTAAGTAATAATACATTTATCCATAACTTATTATCTTCTTAAAATATAGTTGACATCAAAATATAGTCGAAACATATTATCAAAGTAAAGCTAACTTTACATATAATTTATAAAAAAAAAAAAAAGTCTCTATATCAAAAACCAAATTAAACATATTCTTGAAATCAAATATAAGAATCTTAGAAGTAATAAAAAATAAATACTAAATTATATTCTTAATAAAAAATAATTCAAAATAATACTTAATAGGCTCTTTGTATAAAACTATAAAGATTTAGCATATATATAGTAGTTATAAACTTATAAACTATTAATCAATAAGTCAAGACACACCATTAAAAAGCTTTTAAAAAAATCCAATTTCAAAGATTTGGATCCTGATTGAAAAGAAAAATATTAGTTCAAAGAATAAATTAAATCAAAATATTACTTTCCTTTAAAAAAAAATTTTTCAATAGAAGAACTTGATAAAATACTAAGAAGTTTTTTCAACAAAAAGGCATCTGATTTTTTATAGATTAATTATAATATACTAAAGAATTTGGGATCAAAAGATAAAGCTATATTAGTACAACTTTTTAATATGATCCTTTAAAATAGTCAAATACTTAAGAAATAGAAAAGTATCCAATATTCAAGCCTAAACCATAACACTATAAACTTGAAAATATCAGATTAATTGTTACTAAAAAAGACAAGACTTTGTTTTACCAAAATAGTAAATAGATGCTTGACATCTATCGTTGCAAAGCATGAAATCTTGTAAAGATCAAACTTGTCAACCTATAGGAAAAGAGTACTGTTAAATTTATTCAATTTCTGAACAGTATATATAAAGAGGTTAGAGAAAAAAAAAAAGAATTATAGGTTCTTTTTCAAGATATAGCTAGAACCTATAACACAATTAGTTTTGAAATATTAGAAAAAATAATGTCAAAAATTCAAATTTCACTAGTGGCAAAACAACTACTCATCAATCTTTTTTAAGAATAAATAATGTTATACTATTCTTTCTACTAAACTTTTTAATTTATTTATAGTAGATGATGATATTAATCAAGGAGAAACAATATTTCCTCTACTTTGAAAAATTTTCTGTAATCTATTGCTCTGCAAAATATAAAATAAATAGAATTATGGATATATACTTCATGGTTAGACTCTTTTCGCTGATCCTCTGCCCACACACAAAAAAGATGTTCACAAGAAATTTTTTATTTCTTTGCTAATAAAGTCTTAACACT